>CAKAOH010021464.1:0-58991 GCA_916701665.1 Sebastiscus tertius | reverse complement strand
ATATATATATTTTTATATATATATACTGTATATATACACTGTATATATACACACACACACACACACATATATAATATAATGTAAAAGCCATGTACTCAAATGTTTACTCGAGTAGAAAATACAAAAGTTTTAGCATCAAAATATACTTAAAAGTACAGAAAATAAAGTACTCATGAGTGGCCCATTTCAGATTAATGTATATTATATTATATTATTGGATTATAATTATTGATGCATTAACGTTTACATCACTTTAATGTTGCAGCTGGTAAAGGTGGAGCTCATTTTAACTACTTTATCTGCTGGGAGGCTTGTTCATTTCCCCCTGGGATCAATATAGTTTTATCTTAACCTAAGTTACATCATCATTTATTTGTTTATTATATGTTTGTTTTATTAATCTGAATCTGCAAAGTAACTTAAGTTATCAAATAAATGTTCAGTAGTGAAGACAAAAGTAGAGTATTTTCCTCTGAATTGTGGAGTAGAGGTATAAAGTTGCAGAAATTGGAAATAGTGAAATACAAGTTAAGTACAGTACTTGAATAAATGTACTTAATTACTTTCCACAACTGCAAGAATCATCAAAGATGTTGTTCTTAATTACCTGCATGGCCCTCTTCCTCGCCCAGATATCAGCTGAAATGTGATAAACTCGAGAGGCAGAAGAAGGACTTTGACTCTCAGTACAGGGAGCTGGAGGATGAGAAGAAGGACATTGTAGACTATCTGAAACGCTCCATGCTGGAAAAGGAGGACGAGGTGGTCGAGCTGACAGAACAGCTGGAGAGTCAGCAGCAGGCTGCCGATAAGAACGGAGAGGCTCTGCAGCTGCAGCACGGTCAGCTGAGACAAGAGCTTCAAGACCGGATAGAAGAACTCAACGCACAAAACACAACACTTGGTGAGGCTGAATATCTCTGTAGTACCTATTTCTCTCTTCAAATGTTTTCAGAAACATCTTGTAGCGTATTGTTTAGCTGTAAAATGAGAACATTTGTGACCGGCAGCCATGTTGAGATCAGTTGAGGAAATACCAAGCTCCGCCCACCAGCCGGAGCAAACTTTCTCATTTTACAGCTAAACAGTGCACTACAAGATGTTTCTGAAAACATTTGAGGCAAGAAATAGGCATTACAGTAACAGAACATTGATTCATATTTGATCAGTGATGCCTAGTTTGACCGTGATTGACAGCTGCCTCCGTTGAATGAACAGCCAATAGGAACGCTCTCTCTCTCTGAAATGACCTGTGATTGGCTAAAGTCTCCCGTCTCAGGTTAGATTTTCTAAAGCCTGTAAACAGAGCCATGAGGAGGTGCAGAAGCCTAGTTATCTCTCAGAACACTTGAATTACAATATGCTGAAATGTTATTATGGAATTTTTACCAAATGATGCCAAAAATGTACTGCCTACTGCAGGTTTAACTCCAGATAGCCCCACTACATTGGTAGTAATTGTTTTGTCCATCTCATTGGACCTGTAGCATCAACACATAACTTGACTCACCATGGCAAGAAACAAGACGGACAGTTTAGCAACCTCTACACTGCATTTAACACAAACTAGATGCAGAAACAAACTCACTGGTTGAGTGAAACCACTAAGGTTTGACTCTCTCCTCTTCTCTCTCCTCCTCGAAGCGGTGAGGCTGGCTGGTCTGGAGGAGTTTCAGAAGCAGAAGGAGCAGCTGACGTCCAACATGGAGTCTCTGGAGAAGCAGCTGAGCAGTCAGGAGCAGGAACACAAAGCTGCCATCCACAGCCTGGAGATGAAAGCACTGCTGGAGAAGAAGAGGTTGAGACCGCTGATCTACTGACAGTATTACATCTGCAATTATA
Source organism: Sebastiscus tertius (assembly GCA_916701665.1). Taxonomy (NCBI): domain Eukaryota; kingdom Metazoa; phylum Chordata; class Actinopteri; order Perciformes; family Sebastidae; genus Sebastiscus; species Sebastiscus tertius. Next base: position 57,149 of record CAKAOH010021464.1, on the reverse strand, counting down.
GCCTACAATTATAGCCTATCCTAGCTATGAAAAAAGTGAAAAAATATAAAGCTGTTATGTGAAAAAATAACAAAAAAATGCCTGCAAAAAATCTATTAAATGCTTAAATTCTTTACCCCAAAGGTTAGAGAAGGAGATGGAGAACCACGTGGCGGCCATGGCGGCAGAGGTGCAGCACCTGGTGGATCAGAAGGTCCCGGACACGACCAGGTTGGCCCTTCAGGAGAACACGGAGGTTAAGATTCGGATCGGCCAGCTGTCGGAGCACACTCAGGTCCTGATGGAGGAGAACTTGGCCCTGCGGGACCGTAAGAATCGGCTCAGTGTGGATGTGGACAACCTGGAGCAAATGCTCAGCGAGACGTCCCGCGAGAGCTGCATCCGCAAGAAGGTACGAGTAACAAGAGGCCCAACGTACAGTAGGATCAGATGCAGTGGGTGTTGCAGTTTTAGAATAGATTTAAACTCAATGATGTTTGCATGCATGATGTCTCCCCTCCATCAGGTGGTGGAGCAGCTTACAGAAAAGTGTCAGCAGCTGCAGGCGGAGCTGAAAGGCTGGAGGCAACAACTCGAGCAGCTGCAGACCAAACACACTGGAGTCCTGGCTGAGATGGAGGCACTCAGGTCAAAGTTTACTTCATCTCTACTCTCCACTCATGCTCTGTCCGACGTCACATTCATTTCAGTGTTAAGAGCAGTTAACAAGAATATCTCAATATGCTTAACAGACTGGGAACATTTACACATTTCCAAAATATAAGTGTCTGAACAAAAAACAAAACTCTGTTGCACACACAGAGAATAGACGAGAACACTGACACACACTCTTAACTAACAGGACTAATTGGTCTTAATTGAATGCAGCTGACTGAAGCTCTGCCAATTGAAATATCCATCAGGTGACACTGAAACATAAACTATAAACTGTATACAGGAATTTAGTGCAGCAAATACAAGAACAAGAGGGTCAAAGTTCAAGGTTCCAATAGTATGTATACTGCATGCAACATTACGTACTTTTTACAGGCAGCTGCAGTATGTGCTAAAAGTAAAAAGAAAAAGTGTGAGATTTGAAACGTAGCCAGAGGCTTCACTCGTGGTACTGGATGTAAACACACAGTCCGAGCTACATTAGTAATGAGAACTGATGAAATTCAATTTGAATGACATTAAGCTGTACCTGTGTGTTGGGTTGTGTTTTCAGACGGGACCGGGCCTCTCTGTCCAAGCAGTGCAGTAAAAACGGAGCCGAGGTGAGCCGGCTGGAGGCGGAACTACAGGAGGAGAGGAGGAGGAGGAGCAGGATGAAGAGCATCATGCAGGAAGCAGCCGTCGCTCTCAGAGACGCCCTGATGGTAAAAAAAAAAAAAAAAAAAAAAAAGTCTTGACCCTAAACATCAGGAACATCTGGACACACAAACATGTTCAAGTAAAGGTGGCTAGTTATCTCATCAGAAACATTTTAAGACAAATTAGCCAAACTCAAGCCTAATTGCTAAATGATTTGTTTTTTTGCTGTTTCTGTGACAAACATGGAGGTTTACAAAAACAGTACATATCTTTATTTACTGGTCAAAAACTAAGTTGTAATTCGTTTCATTTAATAAACAAAGATGGACATTGTTAGTTGGCTGTAATGTCAAAATTGGGACATCAAACATATTCATCAATAAGACCGTTATCTAGGTTAGCTAATTAGCCTAGCTAACACTTTAATTAAGCAAAATTAAAACCTAGCTGACCATGTGTCTGCTGTCATGAAGTAAAATAACTTCCCCTAATTCACTAATGTAACTTCTGTACATTAAATCCACTCTAAACACTACTATGTGATCACGCTGATCCAATCTACACACCTTTCTCCATTTCATCAAACCAGCTGAATTGCTAAGAAACACTCTCATTGCTGAGCTAATTAAGCCTTGTTAGCTTGTAGAAGTGTAAGAACGTATTTAGGGAATACTTCACCCACAAAATGACCATTTGTGTATCAGTTACTCACCCCGTGTTACCTTAAAATCTTGAAGGAAATTTTGTTTTTCTCTCATGTCTAAAACCTTAAAAGGTTTAAACTGCTGTGGTAATGCGATGAGATTGTTTCAGCCTCTTGGAAACGTCTTCACGACTTCAGCCCCTGATGTTGGCTCTGTTCCCTGCAGGATGCTCCTACAGACCAGGACTCGGAGGTGGACTCTGCCGTCCAGTGGAAGCAGCTGATGGAGAAGCTGCTGGTGGTCTTGGACCGACCCACACTCACCAACGCCACTGCTGACGACGACCAGAATGAACTACTGACCTCTGACCCGGCAGCAGCCAGGTAACTGCATAATGTCTGTTGTGCGACCACAATTATTTTGCTTTTTTTTTTAAGGACTGTGGGTGGATCTGGAGTGTACACCACATTTTGAGAATGTAATGTCCATCAACTACATATAGAAATAATCTATGACTTTAATATTCTTGATGGCATATTTAAGTGTATTTCTTTGGAAGATGATCCAATCACAACAAAGAAATTCAAGTCTCGGATGTTGCCAATGAGGTTTTTCAGATTCAGCAGAGTGAAACCAAACTTCTGCTTTGTCACCATCATCCTGTTCCTTACAGTGCAGTAACCCTAGATCCAGCGTTGAGTTTCCAGTTCGAGCTGGCCCGCTACAGGCTGGGCGATCTCGGCCTTGTACCACGACCCACACCCAAACACAAACACATCCACTCCAGGACGGGAGCAGCTGCGTCCAGCATCACCCACGTTCCTCTGCACAGGTTTGTTCCCCTGCTGGGTCTGTTGTGTGTGGAAATCCTGTTGTTCTCTATTAGCACCGCTGACTGGCTCGTGGGTACCAATAGAACCCATTTTCATTCACATATCTTCTAGTCGAAACTGAAAATGATAGTGCAAGAACTGTTAACCAGTTCTGGTGGAAAGAACATCGCCATTGTGTTAAATTTAGGATTCCTTTTACAAAGAATATATTAATTATAGAGGAAAAAAATACCTCAGACATCATTCACCTCATTTTAGATTATTAACATAATTTCGATATTTACGGAGTCAGTCACCAGTTTAGTTTGTGTTGGAAGTATACTATTTTATATAACTGCTCACTTGTTTTACTGTTGTTGTTCTTTCCATCCCCTCAGGAAGCCGTCCAGTCAGAAAACAGCCAGCTCCATTAACCGGACTAATTCAGCTGTCGGACTTTTGACCTGCAGAAACTCATTCACTAAACCCAAATAACATGCTGGAGAAAACCTGTATGTCTCCAAAATAGAGAGGATCCAGTTTACCGTCTGCCCTTTGCAAAACACCCAAATTCATATATATTTTATATTATAAATATCATGTCAACATGCCCCAAGTTACAAATAATGATGAATGCTAGAATTTACTGTAGCAGGAGGTCAAGTATTGAAGAGTCAGTAAACTGACCCAGTTTATAAATCAATTATAAAGTTTTTGATTCACTGATCATGACTTCCTGACAGAACGTAACTGATGCTGTATTTTTGTGATAATGTGATGAGCAGCCAACAGCGGTGTAAGAAGTACTCAGATCTTTTACTAAAGTAAAAATAGCGACACCAAAGTGTATAAATACTCTATTACAAGTCCATTTTGCTTGAGTACAAAAGTAAAAGCATGAAAATATACTAAAAGTACAGAAAGTAATTATGCAGAATGGCCCATTTCAGAATAATACATATTATTTGATTATAATTATTGATGCATTTGCAGCTGGTAAATGTGGAGCTGATTTTAATAATCTTATATACTGCTGGGCTGCTTGTGAATTCCCCCCATCCCAGGGATCAATAAAGTTTGATTTAAATCTATGTATTACTAATCTGAATCTGCCAAGTAACTAAAGTTGTGCCAAAACATTGATTTGTGGAAAGTAGTAGGCATTTTATCCTTTCATTTTGACCTTACAAAGGTGAAATTATTGATGTTTCAGATCATTCTGCTTTGATTTATGCTATTGAGTTTCTTTCTTCTTCTTATGCTTCATACTTGTATTTTTGAGCTTTTCTTTTTACACTTGTATGTTATGTCTTTGGGTGAAATGTTCTGTTTTGAATTTTGACTGTCATTGTTTCTTATAAACACTTAGAAGAATATACATTTGTGAGCATGTTTTCATATAATGTCCTGTGTTTTCCTGAATGTGTTGTTGTCTAAAAACTAAGATGTGACTGAAAACATAAGATAAAACAGGCTGTGGTAACAGAAACATGACCCTCATGTGACTGCAGTTTAATTTCCCTTAAACGTGTTCAATGTTTACTTACCACAGATCTGTGGGTCATCAATGAAGACGAGACACTGATCTATATTCTTTAATTGATGTTTATTGTTATATGGCGAAGTCTCAGGCACTTCTCTTCTCATTGGAGGATGAAAGTCAGTACCTTGATGAACACTACAGGAGGACAGACAGCTCGTATTACACATGAGAGACAGACGGAAAGAAAAATGGACACAAAAAGTAGGATAACTAAACTCTAATGACCACCGTATGTACAATGAAATACATATATCTGCATTAAAAACTATACTTTGATAAATATATAACTTCATGGGTCGTTAAGTAGTAATAGGAAATATTCAAAATACTGTGATTCTTCTTTTTAAATAGATACAAAGGATTTGTATAAAAGTACAATTTCTCCAGTCTAGGTCGCGTCTATTCATTCATGCATTCATCCACATGAGTTGTACACGTGCTGCAGGGAGCTGGGCGCACATGTGTGAGGCCGGGATGTCGAGGTCGAGCAATATATACAGGAAATATTTCCTCTTAACATGTGGGTGGATTATTCTCCATCTGTCTACTCTGATGAGCTCAAAAAAAGAAAGAAAAATAAATCACAAATGTTTTGGTGCTCTTGAATGATCAACATTGAGCTTTAGACATTAAAAAAAAGTTGTCAAATTGCAAAAAAACAAAAAAAATTAAAGAAAAAAAAATGGCATTTAGTAGTTGAATTTGTGTCCGTGTTGGTTTGCTGATTATTTCAGGAAGAATCTGACGGGACTGGAGGCACCGGCTGGTTACATTCATACTCAAAGGGCACTTTGGGCTCGTCAGTGTGCACATAAATAAAAAATATTTCCAGAAATCTCATTGGTTGGTTGGTTGGTTGGTGCTTGGGATTGAGTCCCTCATCCAGCGGTGGGTAAGGCATCGTTCAGCGTGAACCAATAGCAGCGCAGGGTTTGCAGGGAGAGGCGGGGCCTCTAATCAAACATGCCCCTCCGAGTGGGACTTGGTGACATCTTTCTGCCGAGTCGAGGTGTTCCCTACAATATAAACACACAGGTATGAAGGTTTAATGTGACAGTCGACATGTAAAGAGACGTGATATTAGAAGAGCAGGGTGGTTTATAAAGGGGAGGGAGTGATGAGGACGTACAGGCGACTGGGCTTTCGAGAAGTTGACGTGGGCATAAAGCAACACGGCGATGTCCTTGTGTCCTGCTTCCAGAGCGATGGACAGGGCATTACTCTCATCCTGAACAGAAGACAAGAAGATCCAACAAAGAATAAAAGATGAATTATCAAATAGTTGCCAATTAATTTACTGTCAATTGTCTAATCGTTTCAGCTGTACTTGTGTAAACTGTTGGATAGGTCAATTTATAACAAAGCATCATATTTTAGAAGATCTTCGTATGTTTTTTAAAGCAAGAAGTTTAATTTGTAAAGTATCTGAAGCTGTCAAATAAATACAATGGAGTAAAACGTACAATATTTCCCTCTGAGTTGTAGTGGAGTAGAGGTACAGAGTGGCATGAAAACAAAATATTCAAGTAAAGTACCTCACATTTGTACTTAAGTGCAGTACTTGAGTAAATGTACTTAGTTACTCACGCTGTCGCTGAGCGTGGCGTCACAGCCGGGTTGAGCCAGCAGCAGTTTGACGATCTCGACGTGTCCGTGTTCGCTGGCGCACATCAGCGCCGTGGAGCCCTCGTCGTCCTGGATGTTGACGTCGGCCCCGTGAGCCAGCAGAGCCCGAACCATGTCCATCCTGCCGTGACTGACCGCCAGCATCAGCCCCGTCTGACCAGCCTGACGACGCAGAGACAACAGCACAGTGAGGGAACAGGTTTATATTAATGTTTTATATATTCAAGTGGCTTGTTTGGGGTAAAGATTAAGATAAAATAAGATAAGATAAGATAAGATGAGCCTTTATTGATCCCCAGAGATCGTTGCAGCAGCACAAGGACAGAAATAGAAGTAACCAAAAATACATAGAGGAAGGTAAATAATAGGTATATAAAACAAAAATAAGAATAGTGGTAAAAATAGAAACTATACAAGTGCAATGATAGACAAAAAATAAGAGAAGTGGTGTGATTAATGGCAGCAGAGTCAGAAAGTCTATGATACTTAGTGTTTGTCTGCATTAATATAGAAATATAGTAGAGGTATAATATAGTATATTGTGTAATGATACATCGACATAATATAGTATAATATAGTAGAGGATATAAGATATAGTATAAGGTGAAATGTAGTATTATAGCAGAACATGTTGTTATATAGTAACTGTGTGACTGTATTGTTTGTTTCATAGAATTACACTAATAAAGAAAATGATTTTAAAACAATCATTAATTGCAGCCCTTAAACATTCCTCACTGCTTCAAGACTAAATCATAAAATGATGGCTCCGGCAGTAAGACGTGTCACATACTGACTGAGTTAAAACAGGAAATCTTCTCCCCCTCCACCACAGACCCAAACTTAAAATGCAAATAAAAAACGTTCTCCTACTGTAAACATGAGCAAGTAAACATCATCACACATGATGTCTAACATGTTCTACAGTGTTACACAAAGTTTGTATAACTCTCAAAAATACAAACAGTTACCTTCCTTCACCACTTGGTGTCACCAAAGTACTATTATTGCTAATTCAGGGTAAAAATACAGCTGAAATTAAACTATCTGGTAAAATCTTTTTTCAGTTACACTTTCAACTGAAACTCTTTTGCATCATCTGGTTTTGTGTGTCTGATTTATTAATGAATCACAAAAAAAACAAGATGAAAATACCAGATTTGAAGCATTAAAATAACCTTTCATAATCTCGTACATCAGTAAATTGTTAGATTTAACCTGCTTAATTGAAAAACAAAGATTTGTCCTCACAACCTTCATTTCCCTTCTCATTGAAACCTGAACCATGTGACCTCTGACCTCTCCGTCACTGACCTGGCTGGCTCGAGCGTTGACGTCGCCCTTGCTGAAGAGCTCCTCCACAATAGACATGTCCTTGGGCGACTCCACTGCGGCCAGCGCGGCCAGCATGATGGGCGTGTATCCCGCCTTGTTCTGCTGGTTCACGTTACACACATCTGAAACACACACACACACACCATGTTTAAAGCTACTTGAGGGAACACCTCTTCAGCGCGGGTGGTCTGAAACGCTTGTATGCTACGACTCGGTCTGTGATTGACTTGTCGCTGCCCGTCACTCAACAACACAGTAATGTACAGGGACGTGTGTCAGGCCTGTGACTTCCCCTGGGACCACGATGCATTGATCCTTGCAAAAAGAGACAAGACATCAGAGCCATCAGATGGGAGGTGAGGCGGGTATGAGGGTGGCTGCCCGGCCCACTGAGGGGAGCAGAGGTCTAAGGAACTGGGAGGACAAAGACTACAATGGGAACAGGGGGGTGGATGTACTGTCACAGAGCACAAGGACACAAAAGGCCGAGCAGACAAAAGGCTTTTGGAGCAGCGAGTGGCCGGGACCTCATCACAATCTATTGAGCCTTCAGGGAGAGCGCTGCATGGCAGTGGAGGAGGAAGTATTCTGATCCTTTACTTAAGTAAAAGTATAGTAAAGATTCTCCCGTACAAGTAAAAGTCCTGCATTAAAAATGTTACTTAAGTAAAAGTATAATAAAGAAAATACACTTAAAGAAGAATTAAAAGTAGGGCTATCAAAGTTAACGCGATAACGCTTAATGCAAATTTGTTTTAACGCTACTAATTTCTTTAACTTAAGGCAGCAAAGGGGCCCCTTGACCTCAAGATATGTAAATGTAAACGGGTTCTATGGGTACCCACGAGTCTCCCCTTTACAGACATGCCCACTTTATGATAATCACATGCAGTTTGGGGCCAGTCATAGTCAAGTCAGCACACTGACACACTGACAGCTGTTGTTGCCTGTTGGGTTTGAGTTTGCCATGTTATGATTTGAGCATATTTTTTAAGCTAAATGCAGTACCTGTGAGGGTTTCTGGACAATATTTGAGTATTAAATACTTGACAAATCTCCGTTTAATGTAGATTTTGAACAGATAAAAAATGTGAGATTAGTTTGCAATTAATCGCAATTAACTATGGACAATCATGCGATTAAATACTTTAATCGATTGACAGCCCTACTTAATAGTAAAAGTACTCAATGCAGACCCTTGGCTGCATTTTAAACAGAGCAAAGATAATCTCAGGGTTTTGATGGATTAGCAAAGCTTTGAAACATTTTAGAAAAGCTGGACAAGAGATTCCATTCAACTTATTACTCAACACCAACAGGTAATAAAATAGATGCTGCTTGAGATTATGCACCGAACTCAACACAAGCAAACATTCAGCTATGCTTTGTGGCCACACGTAGATGAACGAATGCTTTTCCTGCTCCTCTCACCTGCATCCAGCAGCTTCTTCACCACCTGGAAGTTGGAGTGCGACACGCTGTAGTGCAGCGCCGTGTTGCCGTTTCCGTCGGCCATGTTGACGATATGGCGCAGCACGGCCGGCGAGATGGTCCCGAAGGAGCCCAGGTAGTCCTCCACCATGCCTGCCACCGCCGCCTTCTGGCTGGACACACGAAACCACTCGTGCTGCACCGTGTTCAGACAGGCTCTCTGAGGAGGCAGGAGGGGGACTCCATCGATTAGTTGTCAACTATTAAATTAATTGCCAACTAGGATTCCAGCTTCTTAAATGTGAATTGTGAAATTGTTTTTCTCATGTGGTGAACAAAGCATCAAAAAACTGAGAAAAGGCCTGATGAAGTTAACAGGGGCCACATTTAACAACAGCAAAACTATATCAAAGCAGTTGTTTACAAACTCTCACACAACTGGTGCAGTATAATCCAAGTCTCATTTATCCAGTTGTAGGCTCACTACTTCCCAAATGCATGCATCTTCCCTTAAATGTCACTATTTAAAAACACAGCCTAAACAATCTCATGCTTGCGCAGGCGGACGAGTAGCGTCATAAACAGATGCTTTGATATAGTTTTGCTGTTGTTAAACGTCGCCTCCATTTACTTCCTTTCATCAAGACTTTTCTCTATTTCTTCATTCTTTGTTCACCGTGGAGGTATGAGAGAGTTTTCTTCAAGAATTCAAGGTAACATGGGGTGAGTAATTAATATACAAATTATCATTTTGTGGGTGAAGTATTCCTTTAAGCACATCTGAATATGACAAAAAAAAAATATATATATTTAAAAGAAACTCCTCACCAGATCTTTACTGCTCACAGCTTTTGAGTCACTGAGGTGAGTTTTGAGAACGTTGCTGGCAGCCAGCATCTTCTCACTCAGCTCATACCTTTGGAGACAATCAATAATTACTATTTTAACATTCAAATAACATTAATCCCATTTGCTGCATTTAATTTGCCCTTTATCTAATAACTGATCCATATTACAAAATCCCACATTAATGTTGTAGAAACAAAGTCCAACTGCAGCTGGTTTTATCAGATCATGTAGCAATTATTTGAACTTGTTTAGACGGTGCATGTATAAAATATCATTTATTCATCATTATTATTCAGCTAGTTCTCTACTGTGTAGAGAGAGCTGAGATTGAAGGCTAATTTCCAGCTGTGGTTGGACAATAAAGTTTTTATTCTATTCATCAACAGTCTGTAGTTTCACAACCAGTTACTGCTTAGCCTCTACTTCCTCTACTAAACTCCTACAGAGTGGAAATACAGAGTACCAATACATTGAAACAGCTTTTTATATCCATTATCTGAAGTATAAAAAACTGGATAAATACTTGTTTAAAAAGTAGTTTAATATAATGAAAATACAAAAACGTTTTTATGATAAGAGAGATTTAAATGCTCAGTTGTGATGATGATAGATCGTCCCTGATGCATGCTAATCCTACTATCCCTGCCTACCTGTATAAACCTGAGCTGCCTATAGTTTAAAGACAAATTCTTTGGATCAAAGCGAAACAAAGAACCAGTAAAAGAAAATACTCTCGACATAACACATGGCTCCTACAAACACATCTGTGCACTCATCCAGCTTTCTGATCACTTCACTATGATCATTCACATTCAGTAGGGTAGTTTTGAACAGTACATTTAATAGTGATCCTCTTTAACCCACCTCTCTCTCTCCTTCTCTGAACTTTCCTCTTCGTCCTCCTTCTTCTTCACGTCCTCGGCTCCCTCGGGCTGAAACTCCTCCCTGCCGCTGTTTCCCTCCACGTTCTTATATTCCTCCTCATTTCCTACGAACTCCTTCTCCTCATCCTCCTCCTCCTCTTCTTCGTCCGACCCCGAGGAGCTGCTGTCCTCTGAGCTGGAGTCGTCACTTGATGTAGTCTCATACCTGTTTCGCCACAAGAGGGCGACAAAAGCACAGATATTCAAAGACTCAGGTGTTTGCACAAAAAAAGAAAATCTGATTTCATGATGTTTGGATCTCCACGTGGATGTTAACAAGCCCAGTTTAAGAGAACGAACATCAAAAAAATGTAAAACAAAAGTACCTTTAACCTCACTTGGGATACTTAAAAACACTAATACACAACAGAATCACCACGTTAAAAACAGCTAACAGGCATCTTAAAATGCAAAGTTAAAGATAATCTACTTAGAAATTCATGACGGTGATTAATTTCCAACTCACCCTCCGTTCACCCCGACAAACTGCAGGTTCTTCTTGGTGCCGTTGGAGTCGGGTCGGCCATCCTTCTTCTTCATGATGGATTTCAGGGTGTTCTGGCTGCACGGCTGCCCTGAAGGAGAGAAGAGTGAACATTATGTTAGACAAGGAGGTCACATCGGAGTCGATCACAAAGCGCCAACATCAAAGTAAAAGTGACATTTATTCGGAGTTTATGGATCATAGACACAAGTTTGTTTTAGTTTTAGATATGTCAGTTGCTTCTATAATGCCCTTAATGAGGAGACAGCTGTTGATTTAAATCTTGTATGTAAAATGTATCTAAAAGATGAACTAAGACTGTTCATGTTACTGTAGATAATTTAGGTAGATAGATACAACACAAAACAATGACAAATTGTCCAGAAACCCTCACAGGTACTGCATTTAGCATAAAAATATGACAATGACTTGCCCCAAACTGCATGTGATTATCATAAAGTGGACATGTCTATAATGGGGAGACTTGTGAGTACCCATAGAACCCATTTTCATTCACATATCTTGAGGTCAGCGTTTTTTAACCAATGGATTCCTTTGGTTTTCTAGTTTCATATGATGCCAGCATCTTCACTCTAGTTTTAAAAATCGCAAATTGCGTCAATGCGTCAAAGAAATTAGTGGTGTTAAAAAGAATTTGCGCTATGACAGCCCTAAATCTTACATGTAAGCTGTGTCTAAAAGATGAACGGAGACTGTTCATTCTCTTGTCACAGCAGCAGTACATGAACAAACCACACTGAGCAAAGAATAGTGCAAAAACATACAAAACTTCAAATATCAAAACTTCAAACATGTGCATGTGCAGTATATAATGTGCAAATTGCTGTAATGTGTGCAAAATTGATGGAATTATATGATTGTAGAAAACTGTGAAGTTTCTATAAACTCTGTTTCTTTTTCTCCTTGTTTTATTACCTTTCTGACTGATAATTTTCCTTATAAAATCTCCTCTCCTGCAACATTAAAAGTCTCCTGCAGTTACAGCTTAACTAACCAGCTCAGTCAGTTCATTTACAAATGGCCCGATAACGCCTGAATGACCCACTGAAGGTTCTCTGACATGATCAAGAGCTTTGGCAAAGAGCAAAGTAGCCATTAAGTGTCCGTCTCACGCTCTTTCCAAAGCACTCTGTCAGCGCGGAGCTGGAAGTTTCCCCAAACCCTGAAAGTATCTCAGTCATTTTAAACACAGGCCTTCGAAAACCAAAATACCAGCCGAGAGCCAGAAACACTCAGCACATCTGCCAAGACTTGCCCCGATTCGAGGGGCCTCTTTACTGCTCCGGGGGACAGGAGAGAGTGTGTGTGTGTGTGTTCATGTATCAACATGCAGTAGTCGCATGTGTGTCTACATTGGCGTGAGCACGCTCAGTAGCAACAGAGTCATTCAGCACGTTTCCAGTGTTTTGACAGGTGGGAGCGTGATGAGCTCGTCAGGAGGAATCCAGGCTGATGGTGATGATTGCGAACATGTTTTGCCGGTTGCCTGGTTTACAGTGGTGAAAATAAATTAAGTACATTTACTCAAGTACTGTACTTAAAGGTCTTATTGATAAATTTATGTAGATGAATATTTTTTTTAAAATAATACATCCACAGAGCCTTTAGGAAGGTGTTGAATAAACATATGACTTTTCCTAAAAAAAATTATTATGATTGTGAATTAATCATTTTAAAATTTTGACGGGTCCAAAATGAATGTTTTGTTCATCTCTGTGAAAGATATCTCACGTCTGGTTCCCACTTCTAATGAGGTTTGTGAGCCAATAGTAAAACAACGTTGGTATCACGTGGTATCTCTATGTTGTCAGTTAGAGTGGAAAAAACAAATAAATAGCTGAGACTGACGGTAAGTGCCTGGCAACGACATGTTGTGAAGTAAATGCAATGGTACGGGGGAGGGACAATGCAACATCTAGTGGCTGAATGTTATCAATAGCACCTTGAAGTACAATTTTGAGATACTTGTTCTTTACTGTACAGATCAATGAGTCGCTCATTATAATCCAGTTATATATATATTATACTTTTGGTACTTTAAGTATATTTTCATGCAAATACTTTTGTACTTTTACTATTGTAACAGTATTTCTACACTGTAGTACTGCTAGTTTTACTTAAGTATGAGATCAGAGTACTTCTTCCACTATTGCTGGTGTATATATGAAGTGTGTGTGAAACCCCATAGAGGTTTTTCAGATCGTTTAGCAGCCATATTTTAAATAACCATGAAAATCTGCAGCTATTTCTAAACCAACTGTAATATTATCACTTCAGCACTGAAGAAGTCCATTTTGTGATCGTGAGAACAGATTTTTAGCGGGCTAACCAAAGCCTCGACCATCTGGTCAGATAACTATCACTGCAAAAACATCACTAATAACAGCCTCCAGTTCTGCTTTCCATGTGTTGGCTCTGAAGAGCAGCACGCTGGAGTTAGAAATCAAAGAATGACCAGTTTTTAACGACAATGCCGCAGGACAAGTGACCTAAACACACAGACAAGACCAACTGAGGAGATAATTATGGCCAAAGCCGTACCATGTAGCGCTGTAGACATCTGCAGGTCCATACGGCTCTTCTGCTCCGCTGCACTGATCTGCTGCTGTGCAGGTGTGTTGGCAGGTTTATCTGCAGCAGTCAGGCCGGATGAACTCTTCTCCATCTGTGAGCACTCTGTCCAAAGCTGCTGACTGCTCTCTGAAAAGGAGGAAAGTCAAACAAAGTCAGTTTCTAAATGCACAGGTAGGACAGGACTGAAAGTTTAATGCCATTAAAAAAAGGTACCCTGTGTGGTTTCTGACCGCTACACCATGCTGTATGAAACTGTTATATCAGCTTTGCTAACGTTTAATGAGGAAATATGTAAGAAGTATAGAGAATACAAATGTGTTAGTCAGACCTTGATAATGATACACAGACACACGCACAATGCAATTTGTTAAGAATAAGTGAGTGTACCATGCTTTTACCACCAACTGCTTTCATTTTACTCACACTTAAATACAACTTTAAAAAAACCCAAACAACAAAAAGCTTTAAAACCGCTAACTGCCAGACATATTTTAATGACAAGTTGGCATGTTATGGTGTATTTACCTCTGTTATATCTCAATAAAGTGACAATAAAATGAAACTACAACCAACTGACTGCTTAAAGGAGAAACCTTTCATTATTATCATTACCTTATTTGCGACTCCTTGTACAAAGAAATCCAATTTCAACCATTTTGCTATCAGCGTCTTCACCAGTGGTGGAAGAAGTAAGTATTCATATTCTAATACAAGACTGTGAAAATACTCCACTGCAAGTAAAAGTCCTGCATTCAAAACCTCGCAATAGTATGCATCAGTAAAACACACTTAAAGTCATAGTTTGGGTGTTTTGAAGTGGGGTTGTATGAGGTACTTATCCATAGTAGGTCAACCAGAGTCTACTGTAAGTAATACACCTACTGTGGACTATGGTCGACCTACTCTGGATAAGTACCTCACACAACCCCACTCAACATTCAACTTTTCACTGGACAGGAAGGAGATGAAAAACTGTAATCTGTAAAGTAACTAAAGCTGTCAGACAAATGTAGTAGAAGGACAACTAGAAAAATACAATATTTGTGTCTGAGATGTAGTGGAGTAGAAGTATGAAGTTGCATAAAATGGAAATACTCAAGTAAAGTACCTTGAATCAGTGCTTGAGTAAATGTACTTAGTTACATTCCACCACCGGTCTTCACAGACACATTTTTGTTCCCACTTTGTTTATCGTGTTCAGCGCTGTGATTAAACTGACATTATTTACGTGAACAGGAACTACGTCTGTTTAGTCATTCCACATTCCAGAAGAGGCCAGAAACAAGCTTGCACACAAACACAAGACAATCGCCCTGCGTTCATGTGCCAGCCGGCATGAATGCATGTTATGTAACTCAGAAGGAACCATGAATCAGCATCAACAGTGAGGTGTTAGTGGAGGCAGGAGCGGTCCGCAAAAACAACAAGAGGCCGATTGGTGCGACGTTAACGGGTTTCCAAAAAGAAATGAGCTCATTGTTGGTTCACGTCCAAAGCCCCCGCCGCATTTTTCAGGGTCAGAGATAACTTTGGCCTGTCCGATCCAATCAGGATTCTCTGTGGACGGTGTGTGAACGCTCTAACCACAACCCCCCAAACCCCTCCACACACACACACTCCACACTGGATCCTCTACAGTACAGCTGAGACTGGGCTGGCAGTCGGTCCTTTACGTTGTCTCTACATTATCTCTACAGCTGCTTTATTGTCCTCTGAACAGCCCTGCAAATTGCAATTAATTTATTTAAATTAAATTAGATTTAAATATACTTTGGAGTTTTTTTATACTCTATCTTTTTTGCTTTTTTATCTTATATTATTGTTCTGCATTTTATTCCATTTTATTTTTGTATTATTATTAATTGTGTTAATTCTTAGTGTATAATGTCTGTTTTTCTCATCTTTTTCCATCTTAAAAAGGTGCAGTGTGTAGTATCTGGCAAGCATGTAGAAGAACTATGGTGGCCAACGTGAAAGCGCGAATGTCCCTAGTTTGTCCGTTCTGGGCTACTGTAGAAACATGGCGGCCAGCTCCATGAAGAGGACCAGCTCCGTATGTAGATATCGAACGAAAACAGAATAATTCTTATTTTAAGGTGATTATACACTAAAGAAAACATACTTAATAACATTATATTCTATTTCTGCCAATAGAGCCTCCCTAATTGTTACACACTGTTCCTTTAATTCAAACAAATTAACTGAATTCCTGATCCTTTGGGCTATCATCTCCATTTTGTATATTTAATTATTCACCTGCTTTCATTTTTATAGTGTTGTTAGTTTCAGACACTTTTTGGCTTTCTGCTTAAAAGATAAACTTTGGAATTTTTGGCTCTAGTAACACTATGGAGCAGTTTTACATGGGTGGTAATACACTAAGAAATGCAGCAATATGCAGAGAAGAAGACCGCAAGCTAGTAAATATTAGGGCTTAGTCGATTAGTCAACTGATCGGCCATTATAGTGTTTGTCGACTAAGGTTTAGTTGAGGTTTTTTTCATGCTGAATGACTTCTTTCTAAGAAATTTATGAGCACATCTCTGGTAAACACAAGATTTAAAGTGGTGCTTTTGTGTGATTCTTTGTGGAGAAACTCAGTTTTACAGATCTGTTGATTAAATCAACTAATCGGTTACTCAACGATATCTTGCGAGTGTCAGTCGACTAAGAATATCTTTGGTCGAGGATAGCCCTAGTGAATATGTATCTAAACGATGCAGGATTTAAAACATTTAAACCAACATAACATAACTTTTGTTTGTTTACAAGAAAACTCCATGGGGCAACTTTAAGTTCTGCTACTTTTAAAACTCTAAAGAGGTAATTGAGGTGTTTTACTCAGAAGTACTTGCTCTGGCCCCAAACACAGTGTTTACTGAGATATACAGTAACAACTGCAAAACATTTGATTTGTAATAACTAAAAAAGAATAATCGTCTTTAAGCATCTTAGCTCACTGTATACCTTTAAAATGTTGACTTGTAATAAGAGACAGACATGTGAAACTAATTTAATCTATTGAGCAACAAACTGAGGAAGAGAAAAAGAAAGTAATCAAACCCTCAGGCACTAATTACATGACTGCGTGCTTGTCAGCTATTTTGCAAGATACTGTGTGTGTGTGTGTCTGTGTGTGTCTGTGGTTTGTGTGTGTGTGTACATTTTCTGTTGTCTGCCCTTGAAACTATGCACTGATTGCCTGGCATGACTTTCAGCCAATTATCACAAGAACCATTTTTGTTTCTGCAACACTTGTGAGCATGTTGAACCATCAGCATCCTCAGAGCTGGATGTGGTAAACCGCTCACCTTCATTCGAGTCCGACTGCAGCTTCAGGATGTCCTCTGCGCTTCCGGACTTCATGACCGAGTTGATGGACGACAGCGTGCGGACCAGCTGACTGTTGATAGACCCAAACTGGGTCTGGGGCTGACCGAAAGCGTCTGCTAGCTCGCTGTAGTTCTCTGCCAGCAGCATTTGTTGCTCCTGCAGCAGCTTCTGGACCCTCTCGATGTAATGGTCCAGTCCGGCACCCCCCTGGGCCTGAGCTTGCAGTGGCGCAGCCTCAGTCTCAACCTCCACAGTCTCTTTGCTGCTGCTTGTGTCACATTCAGCTGGCTGGGAGGGGCCGCATGCTATGTTCCTTGTTTTTAATCCGACCAAGAAGTTTTCATGGATGCTAACTGGTCCCACCCCACATTCTTTGGTTTTAGTAGAGCTCGATTTGCCAAGGAATGACTCCACGTCTGTGCTGGTTCCAACAGCAATCGAACGCATCTTTGCTGTTGAGTGAACGTCTTTGATAAGTCCTTCCCCAGCAGCGACCGTCCTCGTTTCAGTCACAGCCGTGTTGGTGTAACTGTCGCAAGTGACCAACCCCATATCAGTGAAGGAGTCAGTCAGGACAGCTGTCTTTGTGTTGGTGGATTTGCTCACAACTTTTGTCTCAGTATTGGTCTGCTGAGTTGCCGACTCAGGAGCAGCCATGACTCCAGAGTCCACTTTGCTGACATAATCTGGGTCAGTTCCTTGCGACACCAGCGTCTTGATGGGACTAACGATCACATCCACTGAACAATCTCCGCAGCCGATTGATCTCGACTCTTTGCTCAACTCCGTCATGGGTTTGCAGAGAGCCAAGCTGTCTACCGATTCCTCTGTGTTAACTCCAACCTCGCAAACATTCAGCTCCGTGCCCACCTGCTGCTGGCATGTCTCCACCCGTCTCCCTACACACTGGTCATTTACCTCCACACGCTCGTGCACCACCCACCGGTCCATCGGGATCTCTGGGCCTGTGGCAACACTCTGCACGCTGGGTTGACAGGACACTCCGATAGTGTGTAGCGTTTTAGCTGTGTTAGCATGGCTGAACTCCAGATGGTCACCCACTCCCACGCTGCGCATCTGGACTTTGGCCTCCACACAGGCGTTGTACATCTCCGGCCTGGCCATCGAACCTTTGTCCACTTTTTTCTTGTTTGACCCACCGGCCGCTTGCAGCTCCAGTTTAAGCTTTCCCATCTCTATTTGGTGCGTGGCTTCTTTGAGCTGCACATCCAGGCGGTAGATCTTCTCCTTCAGTGATTCGATGGTCTGCTGCTGGAGCTCGATCTCTCTCTCAGCCTCACTGGTCATGCCCAGCATGGCCTCAGTCACGCCAACCGCAGCGCTGCGCATTTCCTGCGGCTCCGTCGACACTCCCGCATCCCGGAAACAATGTCCATTCGTCCTCTGATTGACAGGAAGGTTGTTCATGTTTTCATCGGTAACTATGCCAATGGACTTTTGGTGGGCCTGGTTCTGCGTGAGCTTATGAGGCCGAATTTCAGTCACATTATTGTCCAGGGTCGTCTTCTCCAGAGCTTGGACATCAGCGGCCAGACGTCTAAACTCCTCCAGCCGCTGAACGCTCTGTTCCTGGGCTTCAGGCTCCATGATGTGCAGCTCCGTTTCCTTTTGGATGGGGCCCGGGTTTTCCATTTGGTCAGCGCTGCCTACACTGTAGGAACGCTTGCGGAAGCCACCAGGACCTTGATTTTTGGACTGAGCGGCCAATTGTCTTTTCTCTTCCTGAAGAACAGCAATCTTAACCTGTAAGATAGGAATGGTTTTCACCTGCTCCTCCAGCTCTTTCAGCTTCTTGAGGGCCACGACCATCTGCTCCCGGATTTGTTGAAGGTGTAACGGGCTGACGTTTGTGACTGGCGTGGCCATGCCGGAGCTCATGGGGCTGTGGCGGATGGAGCTGCCCAAGGAGGGCGGGTAGTAGGGGTTGTACTCTCCATTGGGGAGGTGACCGTTGATGGGGAGAGGATGATGGGTGCTGGGAGAGATCTGGCTTGGGGCCATGGAGCCTGAGTAAGAGGACAGCGAGCTGCTGGAGCCCATGCCGCCGAAGCTGGCGAGGCGGCGGCGGGGCATCGGAGGCTCGCTGTGCGGCTGCATGAGCAGACGCTCCTGTTCGAGCCGAAGACGCGTCTCCATGAGGGTCTTCTCCACTTGGGGGTTGTGACGAGGGGCAAACCTTGGTGAAGGAGGTGGCAGGAGCAGTTTCTGCTCCGTGATGCTCAAGTAGGATTGTTGCAGGGGGGCTTCACCGGTTGCTCTGGAGAGGGTGGGGGTCAGCGGCGCAGCGACCTGGGGCCTGGAGGTGAAGAAGACTGGGGACTGCTTGTCGTCGCTGTTGGAGGAGGACAGGGAGTCTGTGGAGGTCCATTCAGCCTGCGTGCTGCCCCCGCCAGTGCTGCCCCGAGGCACCGCCAAGGGTTTGGCCACTTTGGGCTTCCTCTGGATACTCAGCTTCTTAATGGTGTTGCCCCTCTCAATGTCATCGACATATTTGAGGAAGTCCAGGTCTAGCTGATAACCGTAGGGAGTTTCAACATAGTAGGGGGCCACAGAGTCCTTCTCGTCCTCTGTGCTTGGGCATCTTTGTCCTCTTTCTGAAACAGAGACCACAAGAACATAAAGTTAGTTCTAATTATAGTGTTTTTATGAAGACCAAAAACAACAAAACCTGCAGGGAATAAAGGTATAGAAACTATCACAAGAATTTAAAAAAAGGATGCATTTGTTGCCCTGAAGCAGCTCGAGTGTCAGGCAAAGTGTTAAGTGTTTCCTCGGCCGCTGACAATCGCCATAATTGACCGTGCGAGTACAAACACGTCTCAAGTTTCTCACATCGCTGCAGGAAAAGCGTGAGTGATAATCATTTTGGCAAGGGGTGGTTTAGTCAGCCCAAAACTATGCAAGATGCAACTATGTGAAGCAAACACCAAATCGCAAGGGGCGTAGTAAATGTCAAAATAAAAACAAAATGTTGGTTTACTTGTGTAATTCAGCCGGGTGAGGTTTGTGGAAAGCTTGTGACAGAGGGTGTTGTTTACAAAGCTCAGATAAGAGACGAGCCAAAGGGTCAGAAAAACAGATAATGTCGATACTTTCCAGTCCAAAATCCATCCGTTATGTCAACACTTGAGCTTTTACAGACACAAATTAACACATTTTGAGGACTCAATTTGAAGACAGAAATAAAAAAAAAAACGGCAACAATGAATGACTTGAATTCATACGCTTTGTACGGATCAGTCAAAGCTGCTTAAAGTCCAAACTCCACACTCCCCGTCAGAGAGAGTCTATAGAGCCAGTCAGCTTTCCAGGCCGTTAGAGACTCCACTACATTCACACTGTGTTGGCTAAATGCAGCGTCTTGTTCTTGGTATGCCTGGAACTCTCACCGACTAAAGCAAACACAGGCTGGAAATAAACAGCCCAGCTCTTCCTCTCCACCCCACCAGCACCGGCTACTTCTTCTCCTCCCGTCAATCCTTTCCATTCAGCTGAAACATTAGAGGGAATTACAAGGCTAAAACCTCACCGCCTTGTTGTTCGAGCTGCACTCACCTCACACCAGCAGCACTCTCTCCATTCTTACTTCTTCTTCACTGCTTCTCTCTCAGCTGGACAGGACTTGACTTTACTGAGAGCTGAGCTACAGAACTACTGTTTCTTCTCACTCTGTGCACTCTTTCTCAATTCTCTCTCCATAAGGAGGGTGGGAGAGAAAAATGTTCCACTATTGGTGTAAACTAAAGCACAGCACTGCTCTGGAGCATTATTGGACAGCTGCCTCCTCCAATCCTGTGAGGCTCTGAGCCCAGCGCTTCCCTTCCCAAATAAGAATCCTGTTATTCAGCGGGAGGGGAGGTGAACTCATGACAATAACAGCCTGTTCTGAAGACAAATCGCTCGGCTACTGTACATGTCAAACTTTTCTACTCTGGTTTATACTTTGCAGAATACACTTTCACCAAATAAGAGTGTTATTTGCAAGTCAGTTTTCTTCACAACTATGTATAAAGGCCAGTTCATGTGTAAATACAAGTCATGCTGCTGGTCTTTATTTTTTCCTTTTATCAATGACTTTATTGATTGTTTTTTCATTGTTTAGTCTAAAAAAAGGGCTGAATATTGTTAAAAAATGCTTGTCAAATTAAATTTTATTCAATCTAGAGTAAAATAAATCAGAAGAAACTGCAAATCCACCACTTTTGAAAAGCTACTATAAAACAAAACAAGCAAATTGAAGCAATTTGGGAATTGAACTAATGACTATTTTCATTATTGATTACACTTTTATTTATTTAAGGGTTTAATTAGTATTGGCAATACAAGGTTCCAGCTTCTCAAAATGTGAGGGTTTGCTGCTTTTCTTTGTCAAATATGATAGTAAACTCAATTTTGGGGGGATTTTTGACTGTTAGTTGGACAAAACAAGCATTTTGAAGACATCTATTTGGACTCTGGGGACTTATTTTTTTGACATTTTATAGGAAAAAAACAAAACGATTAAACAAGAAAACTTTCTGCAGAAAATAATTGCTAGTTGCAGCTCTAAACCTAATATATTACTAAATAAAAGTTAATTTAAACATTTGAAACCATTCATGCCAGATTGTGTATCAATAAAGCTCTTTTTCTTTATTTTTAGGAACATTTTTTAGAAAGTTTAAGTGCACTTCTTAAGACAAAACCCACGTTGTGTTTTCTCCTGCACAGACCTGAAATGAGCACATCCTGTTTTTTTTGTCTGGTATAAATAATCTGTGAGGCAGCAGCACAGTCACGGTCTTGTGCTGTCTGGTCCCCCCCCCCCACTGGCACGAGTTACTGACCAGCCATATCACACACAGGAGTGACAGGCAGCCCTCTGGTACCACAGGGACCCTGAACAGCTGAGCGATGACCTCATGAACACAGGACAACTGAAGCTCCAGTGACGAGAGACCAGGAGTCTGCTCCAGTTATCAGCAGCTGTTACATTGTCAATTTGTCAGAGATTACACAACAGTTAGACAGCCAGCAGTGACTGTCCTTTCCTCTATTCAAGAACTATCAGGACTATATTATAAAATGTGGTATCTTTTAAACATTCCCAGTCTTCCACTACAATCATCCCCGCCTAAAAAACTGTTTGCACAACCAGAAAATTGCACGTTTTTGGGAGATGAAGTGCACGTTTCCCAAAATGAGCTCCACCAACATGAGTAAGCACTGCTAGAATTTAAGGAATTTTAAAGGGGCCCACTCCCTATGTAGATATGAATGGCTCATTCTAAGCTAACGAAAACACAATGATTATTACTTTCAGGTGATTATACACTAATGAAAACACGGTTATGAATATTATATTCCATTTCAGCTAATAGATCCCCCGAAATGTTACACATGGTTCCTATGTTATGAAGCTAATACTTGTACTTTTACTGAAGTAAGATTTTGAATGCATGGCTTTTACTTGTAACAGTATACAGTACAGTAGTAGTATTTTTACACTGCAGTATTGCTACTTTTACTACATAAAAGATCTGAGTACTTCTTCTATCACTGTTTTTTGGACAATTCATACCTACGGAGAAATAAATGAGGGATTTTGTACAGGGACTTTTAGAGCTGAAATGTCCGTCAACAGGAAATTAATAAATAATCATCATTTATCAAGCAACAACACCAAACATCTGCTGGTTCCAGCTTCTCCAATGTGAAAATTAGGTAGTTTTATATCATTCAAAATCAAATATCTTCGGGTTTTGGACTGTTGGTCCGACAAAACAAGCAATGTGAAGATGTGATGGATAATTTCTTTAACATTTTGTAGACTTAAGGTGCTCTACACAATATTCAGAGCATTAATATATCATCAAAAACTATTTGCTATGTACAGATATAGAGGAGTAATGTCTACCTGAGCAGAGAATGAAGTCTCTCTCCTACAGAGCTTCTCTGTGCTTTGTTGACAAAGCCGGGCTGGCTGCACATGCTTTTAATGCATGTTAGTGCATGTGAGCGTGCCTCACTGGCTAGCACATGGTGGCCGCTCTGCGCTGCTCTCATACGGCAGTTACAGCTGATAACTCCGTCCTGACCGGCGGCGCCTTTGTGGAAGTGTAGCCCCACCCTCCGGTTCCCCCCCAGGTTAACACTGTTAGCTCTGCCAGCACTGTTTGCTGTTGTTTTCACTGTTAGCACTTTTAGCATCGTTAGCTTAGAGCTGCCGGCTCCATGTCGCCATGTTGAGAGCCGTGCGGAGGCAATAGAAATGCTCCCAATCTCGCATTTAGCACCTGTAATCGATCGATTACATGGAAAACTAATCAATGGACAAATCAAACAAAATAAAATAATAGTTTCTCCCCTGGATAGTTTGTTTTCATCCCAGTGGTGTTAAAGGGGATTAGAGGGGATTTTTAATTACTGAACTAAACATTATGTAAGTCAACAACTTAAAAAAATAACACCCAGAGCTTTGCACACAGCTTCCCAGCCCTGCTCTACTTCTCTCAGCTGGGATATTACAATTTTTCAGCCTAATTATCCAACATTAGCCCCACATTCATTCTGCTTAAGCTCTAAAGAAAATGTGTCTGTTCAACTTTCTCACTTGCAGGTTTTCCAGCAGCTACTTCACTCACATCTTTCACAGATGATTTCCAGGCCAGATGTGCAGACGGAACACAGTTGTTCTTTATATTAAAGTCGAATGCGTTGACATCCATAAGAAGCCGCAGTCTAATTATTCACACTTCAAGTTCACTAGTGGCACCAGTACGTTTTAGGCTTCTCATGACTCGTTTGTACGCGAGTAATAAAGATATTTTGTTTGCTTTTTGTATATTTTTATGACATCTGAAATACTGCACCCACTGAAACCTTTCTGCAACTCCTTTTCAGAAACTTCAAGCCCATGACCTTTCTCTCTGCCTGTGTTTGCTCTTAAAATACTGCACTGAAGGCCAAGTTTGGGCCTTGCTGTTAAAATCTGTGAGGAAAAATATACAACCAGGGCTTGGCTTATTTTGCACTGGCTCTATAAAAGTCTAAATTTAGAGCTGACAAAAGCCTTTTAACATCCACAGTGCCCTCAGAGAGACAGATTAAATGAGACTACAGGTCTAAATCTGTCTGCCAGTTGTTTGCTATCCAAACGGTGCACAGAAATCGCTGTTTTATTAATTCTGTATCTGTTTCTCCATTTAGAAAACTTAACACGTATACTATACACATCACAGGCTTCGCTATGCTACAAAACATGCAGCTTATAATGTGCTTGATGGCCGTTGTTATTCAGTATAAAAAGGTGCATTATAGGTAGCGCTGGCACGATTCACCCATCTCCCGATTCAATACTATCACGATTCTTGGGTGCCGATTCGATATGCATTGCAAATCAATATTGCGATTTATTGCGATTTTTGGTAACTTTTTTCACACTAGACCATGGGAAAAAGTTTAATCACACACTTCTAGGGACATTTACTTTGGAAAATATCTAAATTCATACAGTAAGAATGTTTGATTTTCAGCACGTATGTAGTCAGAGATATCCTGAAGTCAAATACATCAGTCATTGTCAGGCATTATTTATCACACTTTTTCCAGCAACCCAAAAAATAAAGAAATTTCCCTAACAAATTAGTGGTATTTTCTTTTTAATTTATAAGGGACATGTAATGTTTTATACTTCTGGTGTACATATAAAATAATAAACAGTCACGTGTGTATACTTCCGGCCGACTCGTCCGTCTTTACAGCCTCGTTGTGTATACTTGCGCTCACATAATCGTGGTGTAGTACGTTCATAGCTTAACGTTAGCTTTTTACTTCTGGTGATTGCATTTGCGCTTCAAAAATCATAAAAGTGGTGTTGAATTGTGAAGCTTAATAAGTATCATAAACGCTTTTTGTCGAGGGATCCTGGTCGACCTACAAAAATACATCATCCCTGCCGTAATCGCGACACCAAATGAGGAACTATCTTTTCGAAGAACGATGGTGGACAGTAAGGTGTGCGCCTTACTGAGACACTTTATGTTGATTTATCCCTTTATTTTTCCTCTTTATTTTGACAGAAAACTCTTGTAAAAACAGTAAATAGTGGAAAAACTGCACCTCTGAGGAGAGAGTGTCAACAGATATTTCCTTACAATTGCACAAAGTCATCAGACAGACACTTAACTGTTAAACTATTGTACTGGTCTCATACACACAGCTGCAGAGTGGAATAATACAGTGTAGTACTCATTCTCGGTGCATTGCACTGAGTGAGAGCAAAGTGTGATGCAAGTGCCTGGGTGGAGGGGACTCTAGTGGCCCCACATATACACACACACACACACACACCCCAACACACACATACCGTACAGGTCCTTTCTCATACAACCAGCCTGGTATTTCCTGGCTCTGCCCGTGAGCTCTATACGCCTAATTACTCTCACAAGAAAAGTAGAGCCAGCATTTGATCAACGCCTCATAGTGCAGCAGCTCAACACTAGGAACAGTGAGACACATCCGTTCATATAAAAAAAAAAAAAAACAGGAAACAAAACAAAGAGGACAATAAGTACATTAAAGCTGCACATTCCTGCCCTTTTCAAACTGAAAACAGGCAGGACAGACGGAGCAAAGCAGAGCCGCCAACTGTGATCTATTAGTTTCTTCTAGAAAGTCACAGGGCCGTGCCAGACTCTGCTGCCAAATTCAACAACTTAACTCTGTACATGATGATGCAGACTGGAGGAAATGTTTGGGCTTCCTCTGCAAACATCGAGGCAGCTTGAAAAACTTTGCCCACATCGGCCTTTTCTCATAGATGGTCAAGCAAAACAATCAGACATGTTAGACTGGTTTATTTCTCGTGAACAGATCTACAAAACGGGAAAAAAAATTACCAAAACAACCATTTAGAAACAGGGAATATCAAACTCTAGGTGTACCACATTATATGTAGCTATTTAAATATGTGTGGTAGGATGTTTTGGGGTTGTTTTTGTCGTGGCAAATGGGTGTGATCAACAGTAAACTGAAGTGTGTCTTTACTGTAACGCCGGGTCTGTAATTGGCTTCAGTGACGCTGTTTTTCATGGATGGTGGTCTCTCAACCTCAAACTAGATGCGGCTTCAGGGAAGACGGCTCATCAAACCGAGTGTGATAAGTGTTAAAACAGAAGAACGACCAGCTGGAGGGGAAGACAGGACAAACAAAAGACTAATGCATCAAAGCAAAAATGTGGCAAAGTGTAACTTTTATTAGAAACTTTACTCGCTACGGTCTTTACAGACCGCCATGGACAGATGTGCTACATGCTTCTTTCTTTACATAGTGGATCACCATCTACAAAAACTTTAAATTTAAACTAAATTTAAGTTGCAGGTGCAACACTAGAAATGTTCCAAGACTATTTTTTCCTTCCCGATTCCAATTACCTGAACTTGCAGTATCGGCCGATACCAATAAAAGAATATACTGTATATAGTTTTATAGGCTGACATTTTCCTCACTCTGACTCCCGTTACCGCTACACTCTCCACTCCATGTTATTACCGGTAAAATATGTGTGGCAGGTTCAGTTCGGCTCTGTTCTGTCAGTGCAGGTGTGTGTATGCAGCGATTTTTGTAAAATAATCGACTAGTTCCCAGTGATTATCGAATAGTATTTGTGCTTGGAATGCACATATCTATTATATAAATAATAAAATGGTTTATTTAGTGCACAATGGTGGGCCTGATTTGCATCTTTACATTGCATCTCTCGCAGCGTGACTACTGTATTGTACATGCCTTCATTATTGAAGTTAAAATAATATACTGTTCAGCCCTACTGGCTGCAGAAGGCTGACAATGAACCGATTAGTGCACACTAAAGTTAGTCACACCAGTTCCACATCTATTCATCAAACACTGTTGTGTAAAGAGTGAATAAAACAAACCATTATCCCGTTTAGTTTACAAAGACACAGCGCTCTGCCCCATTTGGCACACATTATTATAAGCTAACAGCACTTACACAAACACACACAATAGGAAAGTGACTGATGGGGCACAGTCAGAAAACAGTACCACGGGGGTATTTCAAGTGGCAGCTGGGTAACTTTCCCCGCTGCACAAACAAAACCACTTCAGTGGGTTTTGAATGAGCTGCGGGGGGTCGACCCGTCGGCACGACTCTGACCGCTGCTCGCTGGGTTTTCTGTCCACAAGAGACTGGTGGCATTCAAGTCAGGCCAAAGCCATGATGGTCTGCTCTGAGCCATGACTCAGCCTCTGCAGGGTTTTTATTTTAGAAGACTTCCCTACATGAGGGAAGATGTTTTTGGTGCTCTGGGGGTTTTTATGTTGATTTGGCAGCAGACAAAAATCACATTTCAGATCTTTATAATTTGTAATCAGTTTGTAAAAATGTCAACATTATGAGGGATATTAGCATAGTCACTGGTGCCGTTTTTAAATGTTTTCCTAAATTTCCTAAACTGGACAACTTTTGACGACCACATTCAGTAAATATTTTAGGAATAGTATTTTAAGACATTGGCCCTGCAGCTGAATGCAGTGAATATCACTCAAGTTAAATTGGGATCTGCTGAAGTTTTATTTGAAATATGTGCTTGATGCTTTGTTGCTCAATGCACTGAGGTATCCCACATCCCACATTTGGCAGTTATTTCATTTTTGCAGGCCATTTTTAGTTTGCAGACTTTCCATTAAAAATTCTACAAAAGTCCTAAGACCAAGCCGAGATAACAGACTTGACCAAGCTCCTACAGAAGCACAGAAGACATAATTCAAATGTTTTACAGGCTGAGTAGCACTCCTCTCATAAACTAAACGTCATGTGTAAAATCAGTGAAGTGTCCCTTTCAAAGAACTGGATACTTTCAAACAAAACAAAAGCTTAACTGGTAATATTTCGTCTTCTAAAACCAACAACCCCGATGCAGAGAACTGAATGACGGATTACCTTTTCCTCAAGATATTAGGCCGACCTGATCTCCAACTTTATAATTTATATTGAATACTACCCATTTTTGAGTGGCCACTACTCTGGAGCATCTCTGCATTAAAAGGTGAAGTTTTGCTGTCTTCTTGAAATTCTTTCAGCGCAGCAGGTGACCACGTTGGCATGTTAGCTTCCAACACTGCAGAGAAGCTATTTTTACAATTTGTAGCGGCGGAGGGGGGGGAGGTTAGCAGTGTTAGCGTAGCATTCCTCAGCATTTTTCACATTCTGTAAAAATGGACAATAAAAACACTGATGGTTTCGTAGCCTTTGAAGTGAATCCACACATTTTTTTCTTGACAAGATCTACATACTAAGAAGAAAAAAGATATATCTCAGAGTTGTATCGACATGGAGGTGGCAGACTGACGCTGAAAGCATCTGTCCTGCATGCTGCACATTCCTGGAGGGATTTTGGAAGTAAGAAGCTTCACTCTCTCCTGTTAGTCTGGACAGGAATGTGAGCCGTCTGCAGGTGAGCGTGTGTGTGTTTGGAGCTGACAGTGTTTATTTCACACTGAAGCGAGGAAATCTTCTCTACATGTTGCGCCGTGTGAACGCACACAACCTCAGTGTGTTTCAAAAGACAAAAATAACTTACAGAGGGATGAATAAGTGTTTTTTTTTTAAGATATCCATGAAAAGATTATGTGAAAAAATACATACAACACAAATTAAAACATGCTTTAGAGATTTGTCTAGTATTTGAATTCATTTATGCTATATAAAATCTGACTATGATATTCATTAAAATGAATAATATACGAAAAGAGCTATAACCTTTAGTTTATATCGACTTTCTGTGGACTGAAATATCATATCATGCATTCTTTTTACAAAATGTTGTTATCCAAATTAATCATACAGAGAAAATTGTAATTAAAAAATAAATAAATTGAGGTTTTATTTGTTTATTTATGGTTTTACCCTGTCTAATGTGATTAATTGCTCAGTTCAGAGCACTTTACATTGATATATAGTTAACAATTTCTCATATTTCATAGTATTGCAAAAACCACATATAAATGGATGAAACTGATGTAAAAAACTTGTCAAAATGTTAATTTCAACCATATCACTTAGCTCTAGATATAACAGATCGGTCATGACTTTAAATCTTATTTTTATAAATTCTTAATGCAAGAATGGAAAGCTTTCACTTCTGTGCGGTGTTAAGACAAGAGACAGATGTGATGCAGGAGCGGACCAGTTAAATATACATGCCTGACGTATAGGCCTGAAACTGGATACCTACATCTAGGTTTAGCCCCATTGTATCCTCATCCAGCCAAGTTTATTTTAGTGAGGATGAGCACATGTTGTTCGTGAGGCAGCCAGGAATCATTTGACATGTTAAAGTATATTATTAACCAACAGGGTGCTGGAGGAAACCATCTTTTCCTTCTACAATACGACCATGATGATTCTGATAAACACGATGCTCGTACAAAGCAGAGAAAAATCCTACTTTCACTTAAGAAAAAATATAAATACAACATGCTACATTATCTCCAATACATGCACAATCAAAATCCAAAGAAAACGGAACCTCATATGATCAAAAATAATGTAACAAAAGGGTTTGGTTTACCTGGGCCATTGCCATTCACGTGCATGGTTTGAGCCATGGCTGCAGCTGTGTGCTCTCAGTCCCACAACAAGACCTACTGGGGTCATGCAACTGCCATGCATCAAGTCCAGATTACCATGCAACCTGCAGACTGGGACAAAACACAAAAGCAAACATTTTACTCACATGTCAAGTTAGTCTTTAAGAGTCACATGCAGACAGGTTAAGCAGCAACAGCTCTTTATATCAAAGAACTCTGCAGATATCTCATTATCATCTCCACATGAAATGATATTATATCAACCAACAATATACTAGCACCAGAAAAAAGTTTTAAACATCTCAGATCAAAAACTTTTTATAACAATTTGACTTTCATGAGAAGAGTCCTGTCGATAAAACTGCTGATTTAAACATAAAATCTCTTATTTTCTCTTCGCTTCAGTACTTTGACAACTGATTTGTCCTTAAACTTGACATGGCAATCTTAAAGTAACCCACTTGTTGACATTACATTATGGTCTCATCAGTGGAACCTCAGCTAACAAATGTAAAGTATAACAGAGAAATGGTGGTAGTGAGATGATTAATGGGAGAGGACAGTAGAAAAAACACAACATAGGTCCGATACACAAAGCTGGATTCTTTTCTGTACTTCTTTAATTTGTTGCATAATTGGACGTCTTTGAGCCTCAAACAGTTATTTATATTAAACCCTGTGAGAAGTTTAAATGGGAAATGTCTCTTTGGTGGAACTGCTGCTAACAAATCAGTCATCTGAAATGTGGACCAGAGCAGACTGATTTACAAGTCAAAAGGGTTAGAAACCACTGGTTTAATCGTTGACAATGTGTTCTATTTTATAAGCTTTTTATGTAAAGTAAAGTAATTAGTAAGCAAAGCTGTCAAATAAATGTAGTGGAATAAAAAGCCCAACATTTGCATCTGAAATGTAGTGGAATACAAGTATAAAGTAGCCTAAAATGTAAATACTCAAGTAAAGTACAAGTACCTCAAAACTGTACTTAAGTACAGTACTTGAGTAAATGTACTTAGTTACATTCCACTGCAGACTGCATGTGAGGTCTCTGTCCGACATGTATTTTATGTTCCTTTTTCTTTGTGAAAGTTGAAGCCCACTTTAAGCGATCGACAGCGCTGACCTCTGGCTTTTTCACAGGTGTGTTTGCGTCTGACATTTATGAACATAGAAGGTCCTGTGTGCACTGGCCTGGTCATCATCAATGGACACATTATGAGCACGAACAAAAGAGCTATTCTCTCCTTATAAAATAGGAGCCAACATGAGGGGAAAAAGTCGACTTCATGGGCCAAAGAGAGGCCTGGTTTGTTAAATGAGCATCTGGAGGAGTAAAGATGCAGACAAGGTTGGCTCAGATAGACCCAGGCCCCTTTTTATACTCTCTATGACCTCAGACTCTATTTACCAGCAAGACTGGCGACCTCGGATCCTCTGCCCTGTTGATCACTGACTCCAGAAGTGGGATCCAGGCCCCCTAGTGGTCTTTAAGAGGGTCCTTAAGGGTCCTCAGCAAAATAAGACAGGCATATAAATAAATGTGAAATATGATGGAAACATGTGAAACAAGACATTGCTTGTTTCACATGACCATTTATAGCTTTATTTTTAGTAGCAGCTCTAGTCTCTTCATTTTTCTGTTTATCATTTTACTGAAAGCAACTTCTTACATCTTCAAATCTTGTTTTCATTTTGGGGGGAAATCTGTACAAACTGGGGAAGAATGGATTTCCATGTCATATCAAAGATATTCTTTTAGTGCAATAGGGAGAAGTAGTTTTATCAGTCATGATGTGAGAGAATCAGTATACACTCAGTTTATTAGGTGCAACAAGGTAATGCAGTCTAGAACAACAACCCTGCAATAAATCATACCTTCATTAGACTACTACTCTTGAATTTCCCTCGGGATCAATAAAGTTACTATCTACAAGGCCACCAAAAACAAAAGGCCATAAAGTTAAACCGACACCTCTCTAAATACTGAGCTGAACTGAATGACATACCTCCATCAGTAAAGGTATTAGACTATTAGTTTTAGCTACAGCAGTTGTAATGAACAAGCAACAAGGTCTATATTGTAATATTCCCAGAATTTAATGTAGAAATTATTCATAGTCTGGATAATCTAGTTAAAGGGACAAATCAAAGTACTTTATCAGGTTGATGCACAAAACCTGTAAATCTAATATAGTCATTACGCAGTCGGTTTCAGACTTCACAATGTCAGTGTGATAATAGCCCGACCCGACAGAAGTAGGGGCATCAGAAACAGGAGCTTTTCTGACCACAAGACAGCCAGTATCATACACTCCACTTCGGACGCCATTTTTGTTTACATTCCAGGTCCCTAGATGACATCACACAGGTTGTGAAAGACGGCAAGCTATGATTGGTCAGGGAAAAACGTGTAGTCTGTTGTGTATTTCGGTCAAGTAAAGGCAAGAATTTTTGACTCTATAATCGCCTAACCTGTTTCAGTGACCATCGTAAATATTGTAGAATCTGAACCCGGCATTACACAAAGGAGTACTAGAAACAGGGTTATTAAACGGGAAGCTACCTCAATAGAAACAGTACAGCAACATTTCCACCTTTACATGTGTACAGTATGTATTACAAACCTATCTGAGAGGCACAACTGATCAATAGCAGTCTTTTGATCCATATGAGGTCACTGTCAGTGGTCACTTTGCAGGCGAGCTTCCACTGCTCTGCAGCAGCAGCAGCACCACATGTAAATCCTTGTTTACAGTGCGCACCCAAATAAAAGCAGCGCAGCAACGTTATCAAGCCGATGTGTCTAAATACAAACTGTCCGTCATCCCAAGGACTGATACAGAGGGGAATGAGATACGAATCAATCTTTATAGAGCACACCGGACTGTTCCAACACCCAAATAGACCTGAATCTATTTAGTCTTTAGTCCCTCCTCCTCTGAGCTACTCTCGCTCACATTTAAAATAAGCTACGGCATGTGAAGTTAGCCTCTAGAAACCTCTAAACTGCCCTCGACACTGTGCCATTTGGAGGAAAATCTGCTGCTTTAGGGTAAAAAACAAGAAGAGGATGATGTTCCTCCTGAGCAAAAGCACCAAAACCCTTTGAAGGAGTGAATGTAGATGGACCAAAATAAAAAAGATAGTTAGCCTTTGACTAAATAAGCAGTTAGAAACAATGAGGTTCATGGAAAATATCACTTTTCTTTTGAAAAACACTGACATTAATAAAAACTAATATTTTAGAAAGCATCTTCAAGGAGTCAAGATGACTTCAATGGGTGGAACAGAACCTTTATGTTGTTGCAACAAATGATTTGGAGCTACATTGCTGATATATAACGGACACTGAGGCCTTCCAGACAGCATGAACAGAGGCTCTAAACATAACTGATACCTATCACAATAAGAAGTGTGCAGATAGAGACCAAAGGATGAGACCGATATGACACTTATGCTTCTCCATTCACCTCCTGTCGGGAGGTGGGTTCAAAACTGAGGCAAAAACAGGCGTAAACATACTACAAACACGTATAAAAGAGACAACATGCACATAGTCGTATGCATGTAAATGCAAATGCAAAATAAGAGCTCTTCTTGCCGACTTCATGCAAAAATATTATGAACAAAAAAAAAAAAAACATTAGACTGACCAAACATCTCCCAAGCTTCCGGTTCCATGGGCTGCAAGAAAGCAAACCTGAAGGAAGGAGCAGGAAATCCTCAGATATACGATGCACCAAAGAAAACAAGCTCATTGTCATCATAACCAGCATCACTTATTCCTAACTTCTGAACGGTAATGTATGTCTGACTATGCATTAGATCCTGCAGCATTACTCTGTTCAACAGGCCACAACAACAGCTTGTTTTCACTGTTAACCTCACGTGACCCCAAATGCTGAAAAAATGGTTTGTTGGAATCAATTCCTCAAACATCTGCTGGATAAAAAGGTCTAGTAATGTAATAAGCCTCAATGTCTGCTTTAAACTCCAGCAATGAAGTCTTTAAAAAAAAGGAAAAGTTTACTTTCAAGTGAGTCCACCCAGTTTTACTGAGTTATTATGCAACAGACTGGAGCCTCGTGTGATCCTGAGGGTATTCAGAGAAAATGCTGAAATACCAGCAGATTGAGTTGTGAATTATGAGTAGAAATGTCTTCAATATGTTGATCATTAACTGAATGCCATGTTGCGGTGTAGCAGAAAAGACAGAGGAAAAGTGCAGACTAGTCCTTTAAAATCTTAGTAGGGCAGCAAGTTTTACTGTTCAGCTTCAGTTTTATGACTGTTTATAAATGCGCACACACAGCGAGGTGCAGGCCAGTTTAAGTTTCAGTATGAGTAGATCAACAATAAAACATGTCTTCTCCAGTTTGGCTATCGTGCCTTCAGGGAGGTTTCCAGTTTCATTATACACAGTCCATTGATCACTCATGTGGTTTATAGATTGTCATAGATGATGAACATCATCATCTTCCCAATAGAAATAGAAGGTCAGTCTACGGTTAGCACTATTGGAATATCAGCTGTACATACTATGGACTGACAAATCTAACCACTGACTGAGTAGACCGCAGAGGACCCAAAGAAAAACGGCTTCCCAGAATATTTAGCCCTACAATTGTGGTTCAAAAATGATCGAGGGTCACTGACGCTTTTCTGGACAAGAAAACAAATTTAAAATCCAAGTTCCAACAATATTCTCCATTGTCATGCACCACTATGGGGACGTCTAATAAATGTAAGTTTTAAATCATTTAATTCTTCTTCTTTTGTGGCCCAAACTATTTAAAATGTAAATAATACATTTGGTGTCTCAATTATAGTTTTCATCTTGAAGGAAAGAAGAAAAACATCAATATAACAGCTGATTCATAACCTTTAAAACAGCAGTGGATACCAACAGCCATACTAGACAGCTAAACACTGAGATCTGCTACTCTAACAATCATGCATCTTACCTGTAACTCTCATTCTAACTTCCTCCCACAGCTCGCAGGTAGCAAATACTGACTGAGTCCACAAGAACCCCCCGACTAGAGACTATACCCAGCAGCCCTCTGAGCGAGGGGGGGATAGGTTTCACGGCTAAGATTAGACAACTTCCTCAGATGACAGCCAAACGATCTGTGTCCTATAAGAGGAAACAGGACTTTAGGCTGTTTAGAGTAGAACCGACCCCTACGCTGGGCCTCCAGGTGAAGCGCATGGCAAGCTAATGCTGTTAACAACCTGCGGTCACTCTGCGCTGACCTTCAACTGGTGGCTGAAAAACAGCTAATGAGGCAGACAATAGAGCGTAAACGGAAAGTCTTTTCATGAGCGGTTACATATTAACCAACACAGCAGCGTTTCCCTTCAGCCTTCAGCAGCTGAAGGTGAAGACAGAGAGTAAACAGGAAACCATAATCACCAAATCTTAACCAAACTGAGCCGAGGACACCTCATCTGGGACCAGAGACGATCTTTCAAAATGAAAGTTAATCAAGTCAGGTTAATCAATCTGTCCCTTTTAGACCTTTGAGAGTAATGCAATCTTTACGAATTGATATTTTACAAATAGTTTGAACAAAGACAAGATAAAAAAAACATATAGCTCACCACAATTCACTCACAGAACACACGGATTTCTACGTAGACTGATGTGATCCAAGTAGGACTCATTGAGTGTAAAAGCAAAACAGAACAACGACGCGACGTTAGCAGACACAAACCAGAACAACTTGTTTTTGTTCCTCCTCAGCTGTTGCATAAATGACAGGAGCTGCAGGTGAATGTCAACTGATTTACACAGACTCAGGTCAGGTTCCTCTTCACAGGGACGTGTCTGTGTGTCTGAGTTCAAAAAGCAGCCGATTAAAAAAATGTCCTGTGATACGAGTGATTCGACATTCAAGACAAACAGATGCAAACTAACAAGCGATAACACTGATATATCGTTGTTTATGTTTTCATTAGAGATGCATTGATTGCAATTTTCATGGCTGATTCCGATTTAAGTCTGATTTGCCGATTCGTGTTCTTTTCCTTCTGAGAACTATGGCTAAACATTTTTGTAAAAATTTTAATTCAATTGTATGTTCATAATAAAACAGGTAGTAGTTCCAAATGTTTTCTTCCACTGCTTATTTTGGGATTGCAGGTGTTGCTGCAAGGTTATAAAATCAATTCATTGATTTGTCAACAGTTAGAAAGTTAATTGGCTGTTGATTTTTATAATCTATTATTATTATTATTATTATTATTATTATTATTATTATTATTATTATTATTATTAGTAGTAGTAGTAGTAGTAGTAGTAGTAGTATTATTATTATTATTAATAATAATGGCAAGAAGTAATTTTTCATGCAACAAGAATTACTGCATCGCAGTCAAGTTGTTTACATCCATGTCTGTCCAAAATCACTTCATCATTTTATCATTAGACATTTCTGTTAAATTGTCATAATTAGCATATGAATATGTTTTGTGAGGTCACAGTGACCTTTGACCACCAAAATCTAATCAGTTCATCCTTGAGTCCAGGTGGATGTTTGTGCCAAATTTGAAGAAATTTGCTCGAGGCATTCCTGAGATATCGCGTTCACGAAAATGGGTCACACATACGCAAATCAAGAAGAGAAATTGACTAGTTTCTACAATTCTATAATTAGTGAACACAAATTGTTAATCCTGAGAGTACAAATTACTCATTCGAGGGACTAAATTATCTATATTTATATATAAAAATTACCTGCCAGGCTTCATAGAACTTCAATGACATTTAAATACTATGTTTTAATCCCCTTAAATTTAAGTGTTAAATAAAGTGATTAGTGAACAAGATCCATCACAACATTTTGGAGTGCACCAAGCCGTCACGTGACCACAAGTGAGCACACAACTTTTCATTAAGAGTTTCCAAAATAATGTAGCAATGGCAATGAGGCAAAAACACTAGATTACCACACAATAAATAAAATGCTTCTCACGAGTCAGAAGTCATCTCAAAACTTCAGTTTTAAAACCACATGATGGCAAATTAGTACAAATCAGTTTAAAGCTGCGCTGATATCAAGGTGAGATCAAGAGTTAAAGTTTGCCACTTGTTTGGTAAATAGGCGATGAAAAAGGGAAAAGTTGAATTCTGGAAGTTACAAAAGTTCAATAACGTCAGGACAAAAAAGTCAAACAATCAGAATTGTTATTGTCAAATGGGCCTAAATGCCATGCATGCAGTGTGTCTACACCCATTTGTTTGCCATATAAAGTGACCAACTGAAGTCTTGACAGGATGTGGTGCGACAGTTCACATTTTCCACCATGAAAAAAACAACACAAAGCTCGGGTTTTGTAAGTTGTGTATCAACAGTAAACAGCTTGAAAAGTTGAGAGAGCTGTAAAGGTTGCAAACCCGCTGCGCTGAATATTCAACAGGCTTGTTTTTCCCCTAATAAAAAGCTGAGGCTACAGATTTAATGGAGGGAAAAAGCCTCCAGAGAAACTGGGATATTGGTATTCAGAGCACCAGAAAAGCGCATGAAAACACAAACTGTGTGTACAGCAGCGCGTTGAGCATTTTATCTTTCTGTGGATAATCAACATGATTGTTCACAGGTGGTTTTTTCAAAGGCATCTCTGAAAGAATAGAAGAAGACACCCAAAGTAACTAGATAAAATACTGTATATTTCTGTGCTGGTAGGAACAGACAAGTGCTAATGTGTACATGTGTGTTGGCGTAATTGGACAACAAGCAGTGGCTACTTGTCATATCAGCTCTGCATCTGGCCCTCATTAGGAAATGCCTTTGAAGCTTTGCAGAAGAAGCTGCTGTGCCGTCTATGGCCAGACGCCTCAGCGCTGACGTTCACTACCGTTTCACAGGGTTGTAGCCGCGGCGTTGACCCCCAGCTTGTGCTGTCCAACAGTTCGTTTCCCTTTGATGTCCTGCGTGAGCCTGCTGAGTTCAGCCGGCCTCAAAGCCTTTCAATTATCCCAGCAAGGAGGGAGGAACTTACAGGAATGAAAAAGCCAGCCGAAGAGATTTTTTGTCTTCTTTACTTCAAGAGTCTACTGTCAGAAGGATGGCAAGTCACGAGGTCAGGAGGAGGAAAAGAAAATACTTCCAGCAGCTACATCTAAGTGGCTAAAAAGTAAAGACTTCCCATCTTTAAGATGGATGAGGAAGCTTTTCCTGAAGCAAAATAGAGCTTTAAGGGATAGTTTGGGGGTTTTGAAGTGGGGTCGTATGAGGTAATTATCCATAGTAGGTGTATTACTTATAGTAGATGACGGTCGGCATGCCCCCAGCATTGAGAAACAGACACGGGAGCAAAGCAATACAGTGCTGTGGACGGGATGTCAGAAAAACATATTTTAGCCACCTAAAAATATTGATATCCATTTAAGTGTACGCTATATAGAGAATATTTTCCGATGGTGAACTGAACTAAACTGAATAACTGAACATTTCACGCTGATCCTACGAGCTACCCTTTTAGCACGGCTAAAACAGTGAAATAATAGATGAAATATCAAATATTGGGACATTATCAAGGAGGCATTTGCCATTAAATGAAGTTGTTTACATCCCATTTTGAGCATGGAGATGTGCTGGTTACTTCATCACCCTTACTTAGGATAGATACCATTCAGCCTTTACACCTTAGTATATATCTGTTGTTTCCCCAAACCTCCTCCTGAACTGTCTTTACCTGAAGTAACTCTTAATACTGCATCAAACAGAAATGTGCATAAACAACAGATGCACTAATCCCAAAAGAGAAGACCTGTATCTGCAGTAACTGAAAGAGATGCACACTAAAAGTTCATATCTTGCACTCAAAATGTTGAAAACAAGCACTGTACCTTTACAAACAAGTTCACCGAGCCGGTCTCTGTCCAAAAATTATAATACACTACTAACTATTGAATAAAACAGCTCTCCAAAAGGAGATCCAAATGTGTTTAACCACGAGTACCAACAGTACAGTCGTCCATAAAGTGAGAGGATGAGTCAACCTTCAGTCAGTCCTGTTGCTGTATAATCACACATCAAGTTATTTCTGGTGCTATCACTTTCAACTCCCAGCTATTCTTCCTCTGGTGCAGCCGCAGCCGTTGTGCACGAGGATAAACATAGCATTCGAGAACGACAAGCTCAATTATGGAAATCAAAGAAAATTATACATACACCCCCCGTCATTATGTTCATTCCTCTGTCTGGCCTTTTCTAACCTCATTATATCTCTTTCAGACGACTTGTACAGTTCATATCCGGGAAGAAAGGTGCTTGAAAAGGGATCCTTGTTTGTTGTTTCAACACAGGAAAAAACTAGTATCAGATTTTAAAATGACTTCTGGAACGAGGATTCAGAATTACAGAGCAACAGTTTGGACCATCTGTGAGACACATGCAGAGATATCCAAATCCAGCTGAGTCTACAACCTACAGCATATTGTATTCATATTGTAAAATTCAGGTGCACAGCAGTGTGTACTACTTAACGGACAGCAAAAAAGACGACAGCACTGGCGTTTCTAACGTACTGTGGTAACCAAAAACACTCTCAAATCCCACCACACAGGGCTCGACAGTAAGGGTTGCAATAGGAAGCCATTTTGAGAAATTGGAGTGCACCCCAAAATAAATTGTTTTTCATATAAAAGCGCTATTATATGCAGCAGTCAATTAAGAGAAAACACTTCTGTATGTGTCCCTACAGACATAAACTATGAAGCCTCCACCTTGTTATACCCAAAAGATGAGACCACATGTTAGAAAGGTGTTTTGTAAGTGCTGCTCCTCTATTTTAGGAATGTGCTTTATCTGGTTTAACCATTTATCTTGACAGCTGCTCTCCAGAGGTTCAGTGTTCCCTCATAGAAAGATTTGGTGTACAAAAACAAAACAGCAAATGTGCAGGTTTAACAGGACCCTCTCTAGCTTTCCTCAGCAAAGTTTAAACAACTGAAACTAAGACTTCAAAAAGGCTACAATAAAGAATTGGAAATAAAAATAATAAAAAAAAGCGTGTTAGATTCCTGAGTATCTTTGTGCATATTCCTTGAAGACGTGGTTA
The DNA here is from genome assembly GCA_916701665.1 of Sebastiscus tertius. Taxonomy (NCBI): domain Eukaryota; kingdom Metazoa; phylum Chordata; class Actinopteri; order Perciformes; family Sebastidae; genus Sebastiscus; species Sebastiscus tertius. The sequence goes on along the minus strand of CAKAOH010021464.1, from coordinate 17,597 downwards.
TGATTACCCTGACATGATTTATTCTGCTGGATGACAGCTTGTGCAATAAAAATTTGGCACTCCAGCACTGTACAACCTAAGATTTATTACTCTCAGATTTACTATTTCCAGAGTTCCAGGCAGTTTCTCATCTTTTATTGGTTCAATTATGATTTAGCCTTCACCTAGTTTAAGGTAATAATTAATTGGATTGCAAAGAACATAACAGGTGCAGTTCATCTGCACCAGCAATCATTTTTGATTAATCATTTTCAGTCAAAACAACCTGAAATTGTATAATTCACTGTAAGGGATTGCATACTGCTCTTTCATTAAGGTAATGATCAATCCTCAAACATTCAAGGATTGTTTTCAACTTTCTCACTCACTGTTCCTCAAATACCTGACTTTAAAGAAGAAAGGATAACTTTACCCTTTACTCCAGAGACTGAGGTATATCATTAATCAGCTTATTCAGCTCACTGTAGCTGAAGTTGCCCTCAGCAGCGACTCAGGACTTCATCCCCTCTGTTCAGGACACACAACCCTTTCCTCTAAAGTGCAGTACTTCCTTCTTTTCACACCACCGCCCCCTAGAGGAAACACATGGCTCAGATCCAGAGAACATGTGGCTCCGTTATAAAAGCTGCACTCCTCAACAATGGCAACCGCAGAAAAGTGGAAAAATAAGAGTTAGTAATGCATGTTTCTCACACAAAACCCTAGATTATTATTATGTGATGTAGATTATTTTCTATGCAGAGCAACATGCTGAATGTTTTCTTATTTCATTGATTAATCTGTTTGGTCAATAAAATGTCAAAACAGTTTACCAGAGCCCATGATTACATCTTCAAATTGCTTCTTTTGTCCAACCAACAGGTCTAAAATCCAGAGAGTCAATTTACAAATCATATAAAAACATAAAAAAACCAACAAATTCTCATATTTTCTGCCAAAATGACTTATGCAATAACGCATAAAAAAATAATAGTTGCTGATTAATTAAGAAAACTGCTCAAATGTTCAACATTTGAACCTGGAGTTGCCCACTGGTTTTAAGCACCTTTAAAGAGCTCAAGACCTTAAAAAGGCTCCCAACAAAGGCACCCTGTAACTTTGGCATCCTCTCCGTTATTTCATCTCTTATGTTATTTTGCCTCTCTCCGTCATCCTCCTCTCCCAGAGTTACTTGTTCAGTCTAGTTTGGACCACGTTGAAGCTTCCACTGTTTCCCTCTCTTTATCCTCCCGCTCTCTGATTCAGTTCTATGCCCCCTCCCCCCCCTCATATGACCTCCTCTGTCCAGCCTGCACTTGACCAAGGACAGGCTGGAGCCTCTTATTTGTTTAGCTCTTGACTGGAGTCACTAAGGCGGAGGAGGGGAGCCATGGGCTGGTGAACAACACCCGCCACTCACCACCCACAGGGGACCTTCCTCAGTGGGGCACCATGGGACTCAAAATGTCTCTGCAGGTTCACCATTTGTCCTCCTGCACAGAAAAGCGTTTTGGACTTCACATGCCATCTCTATTAGTCCAGACTACATTTAGTTTTACATTTCACAAGAGAGACATGGACCACACATGCATATCGTCATGTAAAAGGTCAACATTATAACATGCAGTGTATAATGTAGTGGCCACATATTATAGTGGTCACTTTATTAGGTACACTATTAACTGTGTTCTGCCATAAAGTCTGCTTTTATGTGGTGTTAATCAAATTATAGCCTATGTTTTAGCACTGAGGCGATAGTGATGGTGTTACACTGCATTATATTCAGGAGGTGTTTCTAACATACTGCGTCCTCATGTTTGTAAATAGGGAGGACAAAAATAAAACAGTTTAGTACACCACCTTTAACTATGACCTCAATAATAAACTTATAATTGAATTTAAATATTTCCCACAATGTAAATTAAAACTGAACATTATAAACTTTGTAAAGAAGGTAGAGTTTATGGCAGAGCTGTTGTATAGAATTGCAAAAATTGTAAAGATGTACCTAATAAAGTGGCCTGTTTAGTACCTACTCAACATTAGGCAGGTGGTCATAATGTTATGGCTGATCGGTGTAAATCCTACATGCTGTATATAGACATGTATGTATGTACTATACATATCCACATACTCGTATCCATTCAATATTGGTTACAACTTTACAGAAACACTTGACATGTATATAGTGCTTTTAAAAAAAAAAAAAAAACATATTTATTTGTAAATACACACCTGTTTTTTTCCCCACATACTTGTGTACATAATAGTCCTGTCTATAGACTCAATTCCCTACCTTTATTTGTCAAGCTTTGTTGTCCTTGTTCTGAGCTGTTACGTCTATTTCTTTACATTGAGAGCAATGTAAAAACCGGATTCCTTGTATGTGTACACACGTACTTGGCCAATAAAGCTGATTCTGACTTGTGTTGCATGTCATATTTTCCCCATGTTTCCTGTCTGTCAAACAAAAAAGGCAAAACTGGCATAAGATAATCTTTAAAAAAATAATTACATGAATGTAATCAATGTATAGTAATCTAATTTTGATGGAGTGATGAGAATAAAACAATTGGCTCATTTTTTTCCAATAATAAAAAAGAATTGTTGCCACTTGTATTTCGAGATGAAGATAAATGTAAGAAAAACAACTTTGCCTTAAACAAAGTCTCCAGAATAAACTCCAGATGAAGTCTGTGGCTGTGGTGAGAGAGTGTCACTGCCAAAAGCTTTCACTTCTGTTGTCAGCTCTCTCAAAGAGGCATTGTGGGAGAAATTCCCCATTTTAAGTGCTCCCATGTTTGCTTTTGTGCCAAGTGAGCCCACTCTGCTGACCTTTTGGAGACGGACCAATGAGATCCACCGCTGCGTCCTCTGCTGCCCTTCTCCTCTGACAGCGGCCAGACAATGAACAACAAGCTAATTAAACTGATGACAGCATGAAGGAGGTAAAGGGGGCTATTTCACCAAACTTAAACAACAGACACCGAACTCAAGCTAAAGCACCAAAAAACTTTTATAAAACCCCATAAAAAGAAATTACAGGTTCACAGAGCAAAAGAGGATTCTCCATCTCTAAATTTTCACCTTTAAATATGTTCTGTGGTATTTGATGACAGCAGTGATTGACAGCTACATGTCGGTTACACCGGCAGCCTGCTGGTCGAACACATAACTATGACAGGAATGTTTTTAGAGCCGGACAAACCCTGTCTGTCTTGATTAGACATTTTTTTTGTTCGGCCCACCATAAACACTTGAGCTGCTGGACCGATTATGGTGTTAATGAGTCATGGGCCACGCTGCGCTGGATTACTGCCAAAGGAAGGTGGTGGTGATGGTGGGAGGGTTACACTAATGTACAGAGATGCTGCTCGGGGACCCATAATGATCAAAAGCTGCATAGACGTGAAGGGAGGGGGGAGCCATTTAAATGGGGGACACGATCTTTTGCAACAAGTTGTCACGCAAGCATGAGACCTGATACCCTGACACTAATTATGTGTCTGTATTTAATCAAGTGAGGGCTTACTCCAAATTTGGTGATTTTAAATTGAATGTTTGTGATAAACTGAAGGATTAAGAGTAGGTCTTGAATGCACGACTTTTATTTGTGGTGTATTTTCACAGTGTGAATTAGTACTTTTACTTAAGTAAAGGATCTGAATACTTCTTTTACCGCTGGCGGTTTCTGAAATTCACTTGTTTACTATTCCCTGTTGATGAGTGAAAAACACTCGATAGGGAAGGTGTTTCTTTTTGGAAAAGAGATGACAGAAACTACAGAGGCTGGAGAGATAAGAGTTTTCAGGGTCACAATAACTGTGGCAACAGAGCTACACCGGTACACCCCCACACACTTCTGTCTTTGACTTACTTTCGCTTTGCTTCCTTGTTAGTTTTCAGACTCTTTTCTCCAGCTGAGCTACCTGTGTACAGTATACTATGTAGGCTGCACGATTGGCCAAAATTATAATCACGATTATTTTTCTATGAGCAAAGTATGCATTGTAAACGTCAGTATCACAGTCGATCATCTTCATTTAATTGTGATTACTATTAATATTTGATTAATTGTGCAGCCCTGCTATTATGGACATTGTCTCTTCTCGCGCTTTTTAGTTTCAGCTACAGAGCATCTGTATTACAAGAGGAAGTATGAATTCTCTGTTTATGCTCAGAAGGGAATTCTTCACCACTTCATGTCTCTTTAAACCATTATTTTTACATCACAATAAAGAGACCAATCCTCCATGAGAAAGGAGAGTGACCATCACAGAGTCGTCTGAAAATTACATAAATTGAGAACCATGTTTTTATGGAGCTCTCTTTCAAAATCAATCAGCGCTCCCTCAAGAGACAGTTTTCCATCCCTAGGGGCTGCAGTCCCAGCTGAGCCACGGTCCAGGTCCTGGGAACAAAAAGACTGCAGAGCGGTACAACACCTGCCAGCCTCGGGGGCTTTTCCACCACAAAGATGAGCATGAAAACAGCCTCCAAAAAGATGAGACGTTTTCACATTTGATTCGAATTGTTAAAACGCTTGGCTTCTGAAAGCAGTTGGCCCTTTCAATTGATTAAAATCTCATGATTGAATGTCATCAATGGGAATGAACAGACGGCAGCAACTGACTGTGTGACCAACAGGTGACTGAGGAACTTGTATGTATGTGAGAGGGTCATGCTGTGAGGATATAAACCAAGCACATTAAAAGCAATCCTACACCACAATTACAGCAGATAAAGACGCTAAAAAAAACACTTTAAAAAAGGTTCAATATAGTGTCTGTTCTGATTTTTGCTTGCATGAAAGAAAGGAGAAAATAGTGCTCGCTCATGTTCCTGGCTTCAGTAGTTCACCAACCTGTCCTGCGAGTAGCCTCTACATTAAAGCAATCAATGCATGAGGAGCTTCACATTTTATTCTAAGAGCCTCGTTCCTACATCACCGAGCTTCTAGCACAGATTATTTCACTATACTGTACTACTTTCTAGTGTGACTGGGCCTTTATCCTTTAATAATGTTACAATAATAACATTATTGTAGGGTGTTCTGTAAACCTTGGAAGAAAAGAATTAGATTTAAATGTAATGTGAAATATATTCACGTCCATCTGTTGAGCACCTCGTACCCAGCTGGCCCTGACGCAGGCTAGCTTTTGTGATCCTCCCATGTGCTCTCAGCTGGCCTCGTTGTTTATCAATGGTAAGGTCAGGACCGTACTGCTTAATGTGGTGACATCAGTGGTAAGGCCTGATTAACTGGCCTCAGTGTAGTTTATCATCAGGGATATCACGCATGCTAATCTGGGGGACTCGCTGTTATCCCTGGTCAGACGCTGGGACGCCTTGTGATGATAAAGCAACCAAACTGCAGCGATTAAGAGTGTATTTGGCATTGAGTTCAAGAAAAAAAAAGGACCTCATCCATAACATCACACCAACAGACTTTTTAGCAACAAATTCAGTTGACAGTAAGAGGCCAAATAAGGTGACTGACCCTCCATTTACTCCTCATTAATTCACAGATTTTCCATCTCTAAAAAGCTTTTCAATGAGATGAACCTCTTCCAGAGGCAGCACCCCAAAAGAGACGAACTGAAGGATGGACTCGAGCAAGTGAAAAGAAAGAAGACAAGAGAGGAAGGAAGGGAGGGAGGGAGGTATAGAGTGAGGACTAATCCCATTAGGTTGGCAGCTCAATGATTTGTTCCACTGAGAGAAGGGGAGATAAAAAGGTGTGTGTGGGGAAAGAAGGGGGATGACAGTAGCGATGAGGTTCTTCCAAAAAGGAAACCCTTCTATTCTTCTGTTAGCATCGCCATTGACAGCGCTCAAAGCTGTCCACACGCCACTTTGTTCCCTAATCTGAAAGTCTAATTTATTCCCACGGGGGGGAAGCAACGAGGAAATATTAGAACAAAGAGAGAGAAGAGTGGGATGGGAGCTGGTGGCACGCACAGATTCAGCCACCAAACCATGACCCACAGAAGATAAAAACTACTTTTTAAACAAGGAAGTCTTATTATCTGCCTTTGAAGTAAACAATTGTGATTAAAAACAAATGACATATCTAGTGCTGGAACCCCTGGTAACACGACAATCTGTTGGCATGTACAAAGAGAATAAAATGTTCACATATAAGTGCTGATAGGAAACAATATCAAAAGGTTTTTGATACCTTACTTTGAGAAATATAAACATTTTGAAACCCTTTTTTATTCAACATAAAAGCTAAAAGATAAATGCTGAATATATACATAAGCAGTTTAAACTATATAGACTTAAATTGGTGAAAAATTTACTTAAATCTGGTGAAAGAATACAAATCTGACCAGACATCTAGTTTTTGGTACAATATTTCTGTCTATACAAAAAAAAAGAGGTATAAACCGAGCCCTCCACATACAGCACGCATGGAAAAACACCGTATCACCTCACACTCAAACAAACAACCTCTGAGAGGTGTGACAGCTTGACAGACACTTAGGGCAGTTTCCATTCTCCAAGAATGACAACAAAGAAAGTCCCTCGTCTTCTTACGGTAAACTTCAACAGCTTCAGGAAGTCGTTAAAACAGCAAATGGCTGTTTGGCGCAGAGAGCGGCCGAGCTACTGCAGGTGAAGACGGATAACAGAAAGACTGCGTAAAAGAACGTTTTTCACATAATTAACCACTTTTTATAATGATAAAATGCCAAATCAAGGTTTCCTGTGATGTTATGTAGTTGATTGCGTACAAAAATTTATACACTTATGAGATAAAACATTAACCTTTAAGGAAAACGGGCAGACGCACTATTACAGACAGCAAATGCCATATATTTAAAAAGGAAAGTGAGCGTCGTTTAGGGCGTCATTTACGAACTAAACTGACCACAAGATGACATGAGTCAGAATCTGTGTGGCTTACCACCTCAGTTAAACAATATTATTTTAGGGAAAAACCCTAAAACGTTAAGCACAAATAAACTGATATGAGCACAGCAGATCTAGGACACACTGGAGGGTGTTTTGTATTGATGCTTATGTTGATTAAGTTCCTGAAATAATCAACTTATGTGCAAAATAAGAGCTTGATTTAACAGAACATACAAATATTTTAATTTAGGTCTTGCATAAATACTTAGTTTTACAAGTTCCTATGCGATTACAGCCCAAGAGTTCCTTGAGTTCTAAGATTTCTCATCATCATTATCATTATCAATGAGGATAGGCTAAATAACAGAAACACCTCACTGTATAATGCAACAGCACCAAAAACTACATCCTCCAAAATGAGCATACAGTTGAATAAACAGCTCTTTAACACAACAAACTTCATGAATAATCACCATGAAGGTAGGATTTAATGTAGGACTGTTGTATGAGACTGGATTAGTTTTATGTTGGTGTACCTAATAAACAGACAGCTGAGTGTTTTTCAGCACTGCTGAAACAATAACCCAATTAATCATTTAGTTGCAATTATGACAAACAGCTTTTCTATTTTGTATTTAATTGTTAATTGAATATCTTTACATTTTTAAACTGGACAAAACAAGACAAGACATCTGAAAACGTCACTCTGGGTTCTGTGAAAATGTGATGGGCATTGGACACTTCCATAACTTTTGTCTTGTGTTATAGTAGCAGGGACTGCAGAGTAAGTACTGGACATTTGTTAAAATGAAAATATCAACAAATTTACTCTGGTTGCAAGAACAACTATGAAGATTAGTACATAAAGTATCTTTAGAAAGAGTTTGAAAAACTAAAAAAGGGAGGATTCCCAACCGCCGCCGTCATCGAGCAGAGGAAGCTGTATTAACTGTGGGACTAACTAATGACTTCCGTGTCATCCTTTTCATTATTTTGGTCTCAGCTCGCGGTCACGGGGTCATAGGCTACGAAAACAGTAGCATGCCTTCATACGTATAATGCAACACATTGTATTGTGTTGGCAGCGAAGGGGTGAGGGGGTGAGGAGGGAGGGGCTGTCTTCCCAGTGGGAGTCATCCTGGTCGACAATAGCTGTAACATTCCTCTGGAAACACTGTGGCATTATGGCTGCCGGGAGGATCCCCACTTCCACCAAAAATAAGGGATTAACTCCCAGGGTATTCTGGGAATTTTCACCGTCACCTTTGGGAATGATTCAGAGGGGGGACGACATTTCTTTCAGTGCTGTCAAAATAATTCACCATCACATTTACCACGCCTTAAAACTCGTGTTTTGATAGCAGAAAATGTTTTTCCAAGCTCGTTTCGACAACTCTAAACAGGGACCAAATATTCTCACACTTTAACAGCTAAATGTGTTGTTATCTGTTGCAATGTAAGAATAGGTTCACATAACTTAGTATTTAAAGTATTTAGTATTTTGATGTTATTTTTAACATTCTGGGAGCCTTCATTTTATAGCTGAAATAATAGATTAATGTCAACTAATAAATTAATCACCCTCTATTTTGATAATTGATCAACTGGTTTGAGTCATTTCTGAATAAAAAGTTGAAATTCTCTGATTCCAGCTTCTTAAATTTGAATATCTTCTGGTATCTTTATTCCTCTATGACCGTTAACTGAATATCTTTGAGCTGTGGACAAAACAAGACATTTGAGGACGTCATCTTCGGCTTTTGGAAACACTGATCGTCATTTTTCACAATTTTTTGACATTTTATAGACCAAACAACTAATCGATTAATTGAGAAAATAACCGAGAGATTAATCAACAATGAAAATAATCATTAGTTGCAGCCCTACTTCATTTCCTTTTTGGCCTGCCAAAGACAGACGGTCAGTTTAGCTATATTTATCCAGTTTCCCCACAGTGACCGTGTATTACTTCTCTGCAACAGCTCTGTTTGAGTTGGGCATTTGCTTTGTGAAATGAAAACTTAAGTAGCAGATCAAAATTATATTTGCTTAAGTAGCCCGAGGGAAAACAAATCACTGCAATAATGGCAGCAGTTTTATGGACCTACATAGAAAATGACTGTGTAAACAAAGCAAGATCTGGGACTGATGCACCCAGGTGAATACAAAGAGGTTCATTAAGGTTGTCATTTTGGTATACGTAACTTCATTTAGTGGCAGTAAATCCTACTTAGAGCTACAGTCATGATGATTTAAGCAATAGAAATAGTGTCGTTTTAAGTGAATAAGATTGTTGGATGCAGATGTATAAAAATGCAACTACTGCTCCACATACTTGCCCACAACTTAAACATATTCAGTTTACTGTCATAGAGGAGTAAAGAAACCAGAAAATATTCACATTTAAGAAGCTGGAATGGATATTTTGGGGGTGAAAATATTTTAGCTTTGATATAGTATTGGAATGCTCAAGTAATATTCAGGCTTGATGTGAAGCCTTGTACTCTTTAACTTGCTTTTCATTTGAGGACCATAAACTCAGTTGTTTAAACATAATAACTTCCAAAGCTCGGCTTAGATCATCCTGATTAGTCTTCACCTTCATTATGAATTCTAACGTCACTAACCGTCTCTAATAAACAGACAGACACAAAGTGCCCAGAAGGCGCTATCCATGAACAAATATTGACTTGAGTGGTGACCCGTGCTCTGCTATTATTTCAGCGACGCTGGAGGGCAGGAACAATCAGTATTTGCTGGTGGAGAGGTTTGGTGGCAGATGTCACTGAATATGCAAAACAGCTAGACAAGAGAGGAAGGGAGCGTAGCTGTATCAACAATAAACAACTGATAAAAAGGGTACAGTCAAACATCATTTATTATATCTGGAAACATTATACCACTATGCCCGTTTTTGTTTAAAATGTCCTTCAAATATGAGCTCATTGGAAAAGTGATCCTCGTCACTCTGCAACTCCAAAATATTGAATTAATTCATTAATTATGCAGGGTTTTAATTTTCAGACCACTCAACCGGAGACACCACCACATACTAACCACCCTGTTGGTGTTTGTCACTGCAAGATACAGTCCTCTTTATAATGTTTCAAATATCAAACCAAGTTATATACGGTACAGTAGAAACCCCAGTTTACAGGAGGTATACAATTCTGTATTTAACAATATGGTATTTATTCCATTACGTCTTGTTTTAATCTCTATAATAAATGTTATTTTTGGGATCCATATGTTCCATCTGTTGCAGTATCTTATTTGAAAATCCTAATGCTGCCCTGTGTCCTAACAAGTCAAATACTAAACCCAGCTGAGTTGTTAAAATAGGAAGCGCCATCTCTAATTTGAATAAACAAAACAGGCCCACTTTCAACAGCCTGTTAAACTGGAACAACGCGATTTAACATGTGCTCATGACTTCCGGGATAACTATAGCTTTTTAGTGTCACATTATTTAACAGGCAGACAGTAATAAAGACTTTCCAGTTAATAAAGGCTACTTCTCTCAATAAAAAGTGCTAATCAAGCATGACATTTTAAAACAATGTCAAGATAAGAGAGCTATAACACAGTATATGCACCAATAAACATAATACAATCCCAATTACGTTACCGCTTTGATAAAACACGTATGTCAACAGAAGCATTATCCTGATCCGTGATCTTTCCGCACAACAAGGCAGAGTGTTACATGCTGCAATTATAAAATACCTCATCCAAACACACAAGGTCAACACTAATTTTGTGCAACATTACGACCTAACAGGCAGCGGGTAATGATGTGAAGATGGTGACGGCCAAAATGCCGAACTCAAGGCTTAAAAGCGGCAGTCCACACAAACCAATGGGTGAGGTCACGGTGACTACGTTCACTTGTTATATGCAGTGTATGGTCCAGTATAGTTGTGAATAAGCGAGTGAGTACAACTCTTTAGTCTCAGAGGGGGAACACCCAACCGCTTGAGCTAAAAAGTTACATGCTATTGACGGAGAACTGTTATTAAAAAGGTTGCACCAAAAACAAATTCTTGTGACAACTTGTCTGGGCCTGACAAATGCCCATCCTTCGATCACAGTCGCCTGGCAGAGGAGGCGACCTTGTGCTCTACACTCACTCCTCTGAGGGGGAACATGGAATAGGTCGGTGAACCTGTGGACGGCGTTGCCATGGCGATCGCTCCCACACTTTGTGGAAACTGAAACCTGAGAGATGGTGCAGGGCCATTGTCAAGCCGACTTCACCACAACACGGTGATGAGAGTTAAAAAGTCACACAGCCAACCACCGTGGACATCTTTCACTTTACTAACAAGCACATTTTAGTAAAGCAAGTAGTTTAAGTGAAGTGAACATGTAAAAGTATCAACAATCACAATAAAACAGCAAATTATTACACAGTCACTCAATCATCTATTTGTTGATTACAGAAAATACAAGTATTTTCCTCACTATAATTAACGTGGGATGTTGAAATGTGGCCTCTTTGCAAACACAGCCTCATATTAAAAACGCTCCCCATGTGGTGCGCTGCTGACGGCAGGCCTTCATGTGCACAGAAGCTTTAACCACAGCAGATAAGATCAATGGTGTCACCAGGGAGTCAATCTCCACTGTAAACAAAGCCCCACTGACCGCAAGAGGAAATAATTTAGTGCTGCAGTTTAACAGTTTACTGAGAAACGCCCGACCTTCTTCTTTCGGGAAGATGTTTATACACCGAATCAAAAGGCATGTGGCCACAGACAGCTTTTATGAAAGACCTTTGACTGGAAAAACAGCTTTGCTTCTGATTTAAAGACCACTTAAAGAGAGTTGTTATCTTTGCCTGCCTATAGTATTTGTCACATGACCAGGGGAAATCAGACATTTACTTTAGGAAAAGTTCTCCAACTGTCTACTGTTCTCCAAATTTTAGGAACGTGATGTCAACTTCTTAAAACAGCTTAAATGTGTAAGTTTTAATTAATTGGAAGCCTCATTTCCAAAATGTTAAATAACTCCTCATCATGATGTATTTCACAGTGAACTGATGTTACCGTCTTCCTAAAGAAAGTAAGAAAGTAAGATTTATGTCATGATTGCCACCCGTGTTGAAACCGCCACAAAAAAAATCCAGCTAATTACTTCCACAAGGATGTAGATCTTCACCAGTTGGCAGCTTGCAATTATAGTATATAAGTAAGGGATAATATACAGCGAGACCGTCATTGTTGTGACATGAACCCTGACAGGCTGTTGCGATGGGTCTTGCGTCGCCATGAAGGAGTTTATTTCACAACAATGACCCGCTAGCTGTACATTATCCCGCTTATTACACGGCTAGTTACTTAAGAAATCAATCATTTGACAAGCCATAGTCCATTTGGCTCGTTTGAATCAGAGGGAAATTGATAATTCTGGTTTGTTTGCTTTCTAGTGTGGTTCGGTTTCACAGTGCACAAATTATAAAAATAAAAGGAGAAAAAGTTAATTTGCTGAGGGGCGTGTACGATGGAGGGAATTTATCTTTTTTGTCTCGAGAGCTGCAACTTCTATGCAGGAAATCATGGACTCTGAAATATTACTGTTGAAGTGTTTTCACTTTGACTCGGCACTGATCTACTGTGTGCACAAATCCCTTCTCCTCCAGTTTATCTTGAAAGACTTTATAAACATCAGGATTTTTGTGGACTTTAACATCTCTTCGGCCCAGATATCGAGCAAACATCAGACTTCAGCAGAAGTCCAGGTCCGTCCTCTCCCACTCATGTTAAGCTGTTGTTTACCTGTGTCCATCTCAACAAATGCCTGCACAGGAAGCAAAACCGTCCGAGACCACTACGCAAGCGGTCTTGGACCGGTTGTTTTGGTTCGTACAAGAGTATGATTACTGCACTCACAAATCTCTGAACGAACTGCACCGGAGTTGGATTAAAACAGACTAAATGTTGGCTTGTGAAAGTGCCCTGAAAACACAGACTTATTTCTTCTCACACATGCAGAACCTGTGGACATGTTCGTGGTCAGCTGGCCGTGTCCGCTGTGTTAAAGTGCAACTTTTAACAGAGGATGAGAGGCGACGCATCAGCCTTTACCATCTGGGTGCTTCGATTTACTACTTGTGTGATAAACAGGTCACTGGATGCGTCACTTTCACACTTGAGTTTGGTTCATTTGGTCTGGACTAAGGGGTCAGGGGATTGACTTTTTACAAGCAAACCAAGAGGAGTAAATATCAAATCATAGAGACTGACAGTAACTTTATACGTATGTTCTTTGATGTCACAGAAATAATTGGATGAGCATTTTTAAGTCTAAAATTAGACTCAACCGCACGATATGCATAATGACAAACGGAAGGATGAAAAGGAGGCGTCGCGTGGTTTATAATTGTAGTTTAGCTTCTGAACTAAAATCACATATCTACTGTCATAAAATCCTGTGGTTGTTCCATTTTGCTTTCATGCCACAAACCACTTGGGAACAGACAGAGACCACCTGAACACAAGGAACCAAAGAGGCAAACACATCAGAGTCACAACAAAGAGGTCAGGTGTGAAAGCTCCCCCAAAACAAGTAATATCAGCCAGTGTCTTGTTAAAAAAGGCCACAACGTATTCAATTTTGCACAGCTAAAAAGGTGGAGCCCCAGCCAGCCTTGAGGTCACAGTGACTGGATCTTCACTGGGAATGTGTAGAGCAGCAGCTGTAGACACAACAGACACCCATCACCCCCCAAAACCAGTTCACACCATCTCACAACTGTGCAGCTCTGGCTCATCACTATTTCCCCCAACATACTAGACTTTCAGCAATCAGATCAATATAGACAGCAACTGGATTCTATGCAATTCTACTTAACAAGCTAGTATGAGTAAAGATTTAAAACAGCACTTAAAGCAAGTTTTAATACACACATGTTCATAGTGGATACTGCTATGACAGAAGAAACAATGACATGTCATTTAGATGCAATAAATGCATTTCCCCTGCGTACTCTGGAAGTTTGTCATTTCTGCTTGCATATTATGATAAAACAAAAGGAAAAGATATTCATATAACCTGCCCACGTTGGAAAATATGCAGCTCTCAAAATGAAGACAATGCAACAGTTGTGTTAGCAACTGTAGACTTAAAAACATATTTTGCACTCACCTTCCTCACATCTTAAAAGTCATCTTAAAAGTCTGAAAGTTATTGTGAGTGCATTTCCCCTCAGCTGCAACTCACACAGACAGCTCCCAGTACAACCAGAGGGAAAACATCCCAGAGAGAAATGAGGGATTAACATGGAGACGTCACCCGACGCTGTCTCACATGGCAGAGCATGAGCCAATCACAACACAGCCGCTCAGACACCGAACACACACACACACATACACACACACACATTGTAACCTGACAATACCAGCCAGTGAGGGAGGCTGTAACATGAGCAGGCTGGTGACCAGTGGGCCGAGGCTCTGGGGTTCTCTCAGCCGTAAACAGTGGCATCCCTGGCAGGAGACAAATCCAACAGCTCTGTCTGTGGTGAGTAGAGAGGATAATGGAAGTGTGGAGGAATTGGGGGGCGTTTCCAATAGCCCTTGGGTAAAAAGATTTTCTTGTAAAAGCACCTCTCATTAAAGCGATACTCCACCCAAAATCTATCTTTTGAGCATGAAACACACCACCCTCAAGGTTCAACTATAGTTTGATTTACAGTGGTTTGAAAGGGGCTTTTTTCATGGCAGGAAAAAACATTAAAACTAGGGCTATTTATTTTTTGTATTTAATAAAACTACCAAAAGAACCCAAAGATTTTAAATAAACGTGTGCTTTTTGGGGAAATAAAATACAACATTATTTCCTAAACAGAATCTGGTACTTTTGATAAACAAGGCTAGCATGCCAACTGCGTACAGCTGGCTCTGTCTCCTGATAAGCGTCGAGTTCCGCCTAAATTCAATCAGACTTCCTTCTTGTGGAATGCTTCAACTTGACAGATAAAGTCTGTGCATGCCTGCATAGCTGTGGGATTATCACAGTATCATTTGAGCCCTGGATTCCCTTTGCACCTGTCTTGTCCTGCTTAACGTACAAGAAACAGGCGGGATTTTTCACTCCTCTCTTTTACTGATGACTTGCCTTTTCATTCACAAGTAGTTCTGAAGGGATAATGACAAGCTGAGTGTGAGCTGCTTCTACTCAATTGACACTTCCTTCTGACAGACAGTCAAGGAAGTTTTGTAAATACAAATTACTGATCTCTATAATTTCTGTAGCACTGAGGTCGCAGAGTGTATGTAGACAGACAGACAGACAAAGAAAGCTTTAGGTGTCGTGGTGGTCTTCTTAGAATAAATGGAGCAGTAACAACAGGACTGCTGGCTTAATCCCTGCCCAGTGTGACAGACGATACTCGATACCTTCAGCAAGACAGCAACTCCCATCACCTGATGCAGCTGGTCCTCACTTAGTAGGAAATTATGCTGCACCATAGGAATTCACTCAAACACACCAAAAACTATTAAAAACAGATGAAAAAGAGCCATACGTCGACATATTTCTTCAATCTTGGGACTGCAGTTCATAATAAAACAACTCTGTGACTGCAAGTTTAAGCTCTATCACAGTAAGACGAATTATCTACACTTGCTGCATTCATCGTAATGAAGGAATATTTTCACCTTAGTGCAATGGTATGGCTTTTACATTTAAAAAGAAAAAC
This sequence comes from Sebastiscus tertius, assembly GCA_916701665.1. NCBI lineage: Eukaryota > Metazoa > Chordata > Actinopteri > Perciformes > Sebastidae > Sebastiscus > Sebastiscus tertius. The sequence goes on along the minus strand of CAKAOH010021464.1, from coordinate 2,053 downwards.
AGTTTCTGGACAACAATGGAGGTGTTCCATAGCTGTTATATGGGTCTGCTTGTGCACAAATCGCTCAGTAAAACCACAAACTGAGCAGAAAACTTGTTGCAAGTTCTTGGTGGGTCATCTAAATAACAAAAAGGAGTAAGAGTAAGGCTGATGTTGGTTCAATATCTGCACATATGCAAGGGATATGAACTTAAACAAGTTTTACAGGATGCATTTTTTATGCATTTTGTGTATGTTATAACCTCTTTTCTTGATTCAAGTTTAAAGTCATTTGTTGTTTTGTGCTTTTATCTTTAACATTTTTAGTTATTTTACAAACAGTAAATATTCTGCCTCTGCTCCATACCTATTGTAAGGGGTAATTGTGTTTTTTTTTTTGTCAAAACAGGGTTGTTGTATTAAGAAAAAAAAATTCTGATCTTGAAACTACAAGTGTTACATGAGTTTTGACGTTAAAGGAGCTAAATTTCTATTGCCTCCATATGGCTCTCAACATGGCGACAGCTGAGCCAGCGGCTCGTAGCTAACAGTGCTAACAGCGCTAACCATGAAAACAATGACAACAGTGCTGACAGAGCCAACAGTGTTTACCTGGGGGGGAACCTGAGGGTGGGTGCTACGCTTCCCTGCCGGCGCTGTCGGTTGGGGCGACATTATCGGCTGTAACTGTTGTATGAGAGCAGTGCAGAGCAGTGCAGAGCGGTGCAGAGCGGCGGCCGTGAGCTAGCCAGTGGGACACGCTCACATGCACTAACTGAAGGGCACTAGTGGCCGGCCCAGCAATGTCAACAAAGATTACAACACACACAGAGGGAGAGAGACTTCATTCTCTGCTAAGACAGACATTACTCCTCTATATCTATACATAGACAATAGTTGTTTGTTGCTATATTAATGCTCTGGATATCATATAGAGCACCTTTAAGACTACTTTCCCTTCTCCATGCACCTTGTAAGTAGGTAAACATTTACCAGAATATATCAGCATCAGTAGAACCTTCTATACTGCATGCGACAGTTTAGCTACTTTCAGCATTGAAGAAAAGTGAAAATCTGCATTTTCCTTGAAGCATGGGTGAGGCAGTGAAAGATAATAGAGTGGTTCGGGGGTTCCGCTCACCACATTCTGTTGTTTTCTGCCACTCCTCCCATTGTGGTCAAATATCAAAACAATCATTTACAGCAAGTCTCGTCATGTAGTGTGCCCTTTTTCTCTTCAGGGCATCTCTTCACTGTGTAATTCATTTAATTCACAGGATCAAGCCATTAGCTCTAGCAGAGATCATGAGAGAGAAAAGTACAACGTTGTATCCACTACAAGCAAAGTTGACATCGACCCTCCTTTATAAGAAATCTATACAACACAAAAAAACACATTTAATTACATCCGGTTCAACATGTGAAAAGCATTTTGTGTTCACATGTTGGATAAACCACATGTCAGAAAGTGTGGGTGAGTGCAATTTTTTATGTAAGGTAGGACAGAATAACAACTCAGTAGGTATTAATAATAAAAAGTATCAGGCATGCAGAACTAAGTTGGGTAAATGGCTCAAGACAAACAAACAGAAATTCAGCTAAGCGACCACGGGAAAAAAATCCCCATTTAAACTCAATTAATTCGCAAATGGCAAATGTCAATTATCCCTACCAATCGTCTCGGATACAAAGAGCACATGATGACTGAGAGGAGGCATGAATGAAAGAAAAGGGATTAACATACCAGGAAACAAAACATCTTTGTGAAACACACTTCAAGGTTTAGCCGGGGGTTAATCCCAGCTACACAGAGAAATGCCTTCACTTATTCATGTTCTCCACGACAATTTTCCTCCCAACAGAAAACACACACACACACACACACACACACACACACACACACACACACACACACACACACACACACACACACACACACACAAGTTGAAGCATGCAGGAGTGAATCATCTAACAATTCTCCAAACGGTTAAAAAAAAAAAAAAAAAAAAAAAAAAAAAACTAGATCCTCACATAGATAGGAAGCTATCCAGTTCACACGGAGGGAACATTTCAG
>CAKAOH010021463.1:0-49257 GCA_916701665.1 Sebastiscus tertius | reverse complement strand
AACTCATTAACGCAACTTTTTAGGTTGTTAACAGGCTCAGTTTTAAAGCTAGAGAGAAGGTGATGGTGTCACATGAAACTAGAAAACCTCAGGAATTCATTGGTACCAATCATATCATACTAGCTTGTCAGAAAGGAGGCTAAATAACACTCCAAACGTACGCTAAATTTTGGCGAGGAAAAACTGGCATGTCCATTTTCAAAGGGGTCCCTTGACCTCTGACCTCAAGATATGTGAATGTAAATGGGTTCTATGGGTACCACGAGTCTCCCCTTTACAGACATGCCCACTTTATGATAATCACATGCAGTTTGGGGCAAGTCATAGTCAAGTCACCACACTGACACACTGACAGCTGTTGTTGCCTGTTGGGCTGCAGTTTGTCATGTCATGATTTGAGCATATGTTTTATGCTAAATGCAGTACCTGTGAGGGTTTCTGGACTATATTTTCATTGTTTTGTGTTGTTAATTGATTTCCAATAACAAATATATACATACATTTGCATAAAGCAGCATATAATCACGATTAACTACAGACAATCATGCGGTTAATCGCGATTTAATATTTTAATCGATTGACAGCCCTAATAAATATATATATATATACATTTGCATAAAGCAAGCATACTTGTCCACTCCCATGATAATAATAGTATTAAATACTTGACAAATCTCCCTTTTAGGTACATTTTGAACAGAAAAAAAATGTGTGATTAACTATGGACAATCATGCGATTAATCGTGATTAAATATTTTTAATCAATTGACAGCCCTAGTATATATACTGTATATATATATATATATATATATAAAGCTGCTAACACCCATGTCATACATAAATCCCTCTATCTTTGGCCATGCTCACACTATTCAGGTTTTTAAAAAGCCTCTGGCTTTTTCATATCAAAGCCAGTGACGGTTGTCAGTCGGAAAGACTGTGTTGGTTTTCTAAAAGTTACAAATGAAAACACAAGAAAAGGTTTCACAGACCAGAATTAGAAGTAGATATCCAACACTCCTTTAGGACTGACTTTTTTTTTTCTTTTTATGGAAATAAGGTGTCTCACATAACCTGCTTTTTAATACCAACACGAAACGCAGTTATGGCAACACTTGCTTCCATAAAACACGAAGAGTGTGAACATAGCCTCAAGGCTGGTTCATGCTTCATGGTTGAACACACACGACATGCAAAGTGTCCAAAACCGTCATTAAAGGAGCATGCTGGATTTGGTTCAGTGTTAAATTGGACTATTTATTTCTATCACCAGAGATTACTTCAAGGGGCTAAATAACTCTACTGCATGCCGTCATAAATTAGGTTTATTCCATGGAGAAAATCAACATGTCATTAGTGAGTGATGGACCCAAAGCTCACCACAATATCTTCTCTTATTGGGGAATGTGGAGAGCTGGGTTTTCCAGTTTTGAGGCGCATGAAGCATGAACCAGCCTTTACAGAAGTGACTCTCTAGAAGGTTGAAGCAGAACAGGTGTCTGAGTCGGTTTGCAGGGAACTCACGCAAGACTTTAGTCTGTGTTTCGAAGGGGTCATTGCCTGGGGTCATTCTGACGATTGTTGGAGGGGTGGGTTTAACAACTGTGGATCCAACAGAGGAGAGATGAAGTGGACAGACTTTAGGAGGAAATATGACATGTTGAACTTTAGTCCCGATGTCTTCACCACACATGGGGGACATTTATCGACGCTAGTCGTCGTTGCAGAAACCTTCCTCTCGTTGTGACAGCAGCAGTACATTAAGCACCAGTAGCAAATACATTTTCTCCTGAGCTTCAACATGTTCTACCACTGGAGTAACGGAGTATGAATCTGGGGTTAGAGGTGAGTTTACCAGGCACACGAGGACTGCTGGTGCTGGTCGGAGACTGCTGCACAGCAGTCACCGTCGCTGGAGGCCTCTCCTGATCGAAAGAGACGGTCGCATTTCACAACAGCAAAAATTTAAATTAATAAATTATTTAAAAAAAGAAATAATGTCTTACCGGCCGCTTTGGTTCTGAAAGGGAAAGAGTTACGAGGGGTGTTATGACTGAAAGTAGAAATGTTGGAAATGTTTGTGTGAACAGTGTTCAAGGACTCACCCTCCTTTGTTGGATTGCGGGGGAAGATGATGGGAGGGAAGGCCAGGGTCTCTCTTATATTTTGTAGAAAGTATCCTTTCCCAGCAGGGCAGATCTTATTGAAGGCCACTGAGCAGCGCACAGAGAGGAGAGGATTTTACAGTTAACTTTATTTCACTTTTTTTTTAGAATCTCACATTTTGTGAATTACATGCAGCCAGTCTGAAGCAATACCAGCTTTTTGCTGAATCACAATTACTTCTGTCATAAGTAATTGTGTTCATAAAATGTGTTTACAGATGGACAGATAATGTCCCGCTTCTTTTTATTGAAAATAATCGGGACATTTTCTCAGCCCGTAACGGCTCCTGTCCGTCTCCATCCACTCACCTGTGCCCTCCTGAGGACATCTTTCACAGTTGCGGCCCCAGGCTTTGCCCACCGTGCAGCAGCACATCTCCTGGGTGAGGCTGGTGGGCAGCGCGTGCTCGCAGCCTCTGACCTCGGACGCCATCAGGAAGCACTGGGCCTGCTCAGCTGGAGACTCTGACAGAGAGGAGACGACAAGGTTTCATTTGGGAATCCCGTCACGGAATCAAACGTATTCAGTGAAAGGCAGAGAAGAGAGGAGAGAAAACCCAGAGCGACCTCTCACTCACCAACACATCGATTCCTGTCCAACACCAAACCGGCCTTGCAGGAACATTTGAAGCTGCCCAGCGTGTTCAGACAGTCGCCGTTCTGACAGACGCCCTGCATGGAGCACTCGTTGATATCTTCAAAGACGAGGGGGGTGGTGTGTGAAAATGAGGAGGTTATTTCGATATACTGTAAAGGATGATATCTATTCAGGACCAGAGCTTCATCACATGGGAGCTGTAGCTTTAATAAGTAACTGAGACAACTCCCAAACTGAGCTCCGTGCTTGTTATAAGCTACGTGTTACCTTGACAGTGAGTGCTGTTGAATCTTTTATAGCCGTGTGGACAGGTAGAGCCGTAGTCTTCCACAATGGTATGCTTGACTGATGCATCTGAGGGAGGGCAAAGCACAGAGGGAGAGGTGAGAAAAGCGTGAGTGAAATAGTGTGAGAAGGGCACTTCTCGGTGGATGATACAAACCAAAACGAAACTGTAAAAAGCTCTACCCAATAATTTACTTTAAAAATAGCTGCAGTACTACAAACCCAAAGACTTAGGAGGGCTGGCTCTACCTGGATTCCAACACTATTACAGGTCAGCCAATGACAGAGTCCTTGTTTACTGGCTGGACACATACCCCGAAGAGCTTAAAGACACAACCCCATCATGGTTGGCTACAGAGCAGGACAGTAGTGGCACTTCTCTTCCAGCAATACTCCCATTCAACAAACAAAACCTCCTGGACCGGTTTTATAGTCAAAAAATCATTAAAGGAATGATGTTCAAGTACCAAACACATTTCCCCCTTCACAACTAGATGCTGCTTTTTGGAAAAAGTTAAAAATAAAATATATATTTTTAACAATAGCTATAGAATAAGGAGACTAGAAATAGAATTTCAGCCTATACAAAGTGACAACACCAACTTCTACAATATATGGAAATGTTAAAGGTTTAACAATGTCAGGAAACTTTACAGGATGTTTAGCTTATCTTAAAGCACCCATGTGGTGTTTTCTCTCAAGCACTTTGTTTAAATTCTTCACACAACTACTCGTCACTGTTCATGTGTAACAACCAACTGTATCACCATGAACTCCTTCGAGGAAAGACTGTCAGAAAGTGTGAATGTTTGTGGCCTTTAGAAAGGTGATGAACAAAAGTATGGCTGATAAGAGTTATTATGATAGTGAATTAATCACTTTAAAAATTCTTGCGGGTCCAAAATGAATGTTTTGTTTATCTCTGTGGAAGATATCTGACGTTTGGCTCCCACTTCTAACAAGACTTGTGAGCCAATAATATAACGACGTTGGTATCACGTGTTATCTCTGGGTTGTCAAGTTAGTGTGGAAAAAACGGATAAATGGCTGAGATTGACGGTAAGTGCCTGGCAACGACTTGTTGTGACGTAAATACAATGGCACCTTTAACAAACTGCATCTCCTTTGTTTAATCTGTACGCAAAGGAAGTGTTAAAACAACAACGTTTCGGATTCCGGCAAGAAAGCAAGTAAATAAAGAGTCAAAATGTCAAACTATTCCTTTAATATGTGTATTAATATTAGTCTAAAAACATAAAAACAACAACTAAGCTTCATTGCACGTGACCAGATTAGAGGCAGTTGAATTTTTTGGCAGTGACGCTGTTACAGTGTAGAAGCTACAGTAACCAACTTTGACAAGCAAAAGTTTGACATCTTGAGAAGTACACTTATTCACTTGCTGGCGGCGAGTTAGATGAGAACATTGATATACGAGCGTGGTATCAATGATCTCATCTAACTGTCCTCCTCCCTGAAAGCGAGTAAGCGTGTTTCCCAAAATATCAAACTACCCCCTTTTAACATTTTATGATGGACAAACGAAGATTTTCTTTTCTTCTTTCTTGTTCTTTTCTTATGGCAGATTTTATGAGGCCTTTGATGAAGTTTTTCATCATTATTCTTGTTCTTATTATTGCCCTAAATGAACCTCTAACACGGAAGAATGTTCTTCTTTTCCATGAGGGAGTAAAAACATGTAAGGCGGTTTTATTAGAGAGCTGCGGGGAGACTGCACTCACACAAACATTTTGAAAGCACAATGAAAAGAGGAGAAAGATCACAGCTCACTTTTGCCATTTTCATAAAAACAAACGAGGAGCTTATAAATGGATATGAATGTAACAAAACAGACAGCACTCCGGGCAGGGATCCAGTCATCTAAAGACTAACCAGACGTACAGTATCAGGTTTTGTCAAAGGCCGCATTGTCTGAGTCACTACTGAGAGACGGAATAATAGAGGAGTGGAAAAACGTGAGCAGCCAAGATTTTCTTGAAATTCAATCTCCTGCTATGTGATGACAGTCCTGCGCTGGGCAGGCCCATAGGAACATGCTTAAGTAGAGGGTGATTTTCCACATTCTCCGTTTCTGTCTCACTGTCTGTGTGTAATTCCCGTAATTTCATCCGTTTTTTCTCCTTCCCAGCCGTTCACACACTCCCTCCCTCGCCACCAACTCTCTAATGTACACACATTTTTATAGAGGTATATGAAGTGATTGTTTTAATCCAGGGCCATAATTTCATAACGTGGAAGGGATAAATTGCAGGGAATGCTTGACATTTTTGGCTCAATAAACAATCATTTATTCACCAGGAACACACAAGATGTGGATCGGATAAAAATCTAACAAGGAGTATTTTAAGAAAACAATAAACTAAAAGAATAAAAAACTAGATACGGGTAAACAAACAGTGGATGGTATCTACAAAGCTGGAAAAAGTGAATCAGAGCAGCTTGAAAGGGCTTTGCATACTATGCACTACATTCCCAATATGTGTGCTATCGTTCAACTTACTTTTGTTTGAATAAACAGCAGTATGTCTCTTTTTGGATGCACCGAGCAGTAATTTATGTCGTCACTTCCTGAGAGCCTCCTTGCCAGTTGGAGACGCGTAACCATGGTAACCAGTACCAACCTCATGTGACCTAAACGATGATTTGTGAGAATCATAAAGTCTGAACTAACTTAAAAAGTATATTACACCTAACAAAGTGATGTTATGCATACACTTATATTGAAGCATTATTGATGTTACAGAGTTTATGACCGTTGTCGTCACTACCTCATTGCATTGTGGGATATTTATGCTGGTGTAGTGTCCAGCGTTGCATACTGTAAAATTTCACTAGAAATAGAATGCAATTTGCATATTATTGGTTTCATAGTAAGGTTTCAGATATAGGGCTGTCGCAATAATTGCAATATTGGCAAGCCAACCGCAAGGTATGGCAAGCAATAACCGCAACCGCTATGTTCAAGTTTTTTCTTTTTTGGAGTCTTTACAATGAGAACGCTGCGTATTCATACTATGCTACAAACGGCGCAGCGTGACGAGGCGCTGAGCGTCTATTCTGTGCTGAGCGCTGCACATTTGGTGTTTATTTCTGGTCGCCAAGAGTTGAAAAATGTTCAACTTTGGGTAAAACGCAGCGCTCGCCACTGTCACTTTTTTACCCAGTCGTCCAATCACAATGGAGGAAGGGGCGGGAAAAATACCACAAAGACCAACCGCCACATCCAACATGTAGGCTGCAAGTGCTGAACAACAACAACGGAAGAGAAATGAATACACATAAACCAGCGGGTCCGTCCTCTCTCCATCCAGAGCGAGTACTCTACCATGTGCCGACATATAAAAAACAAAAACGCTGCGCCTCGTTGCCCTTCTGTGTTCTGCATTTAACAATAAACGAGTATTCCATTAGTTTTAAATCTGTCATCTTTGTCATTTAAAAAGCAACAATATACCCAAAAATAGGTTAACAATAAAGCTTATTTATACAGCACTAAAATCAGGATAAATTAAGTAATTTGAAAAAGAAAAGGCAATAATATGTCTGTTAAGCCAACCATTATCACCGCAGGGAAATCCCTTCTCTGCAACAGCCCTATTCGGATAAACTAAAAAATCTCACATACTGTTTTAGGGTACAAAATAGCATGTTTATGGAATTTCGGACACAACCAAGATGAAAATTCAAAGCAGAGGAGATAACTGTAACTCACTCGGTAGTTTGGGGCACTGATAACACTTGTTCTGTCCCCATGAGTTCCCCACGCTGCCGCAGCAGTCCTCCTGATTGGTCAGAACAGGAAGCGGGGTGCTGTTGCACTAAAGCGAGATGGGAGAGAGAGACATGTTAGGAGTGGAAATGCAAAACAAAAAGGCTTTCAGGGTTGCGTCTAAACTCACAGCTTGTTTGGGTGTGGTCTCCTGGAAGCAGCGTCCCTTTGGTTTGTGTCTGGAGGGGATCGGGCGCGGCCCTGTCTTGTGAGGAGGCTTGATGTCTGATTGGTCGATGGGTTGAATGACTACAGAGGTGTCTGGCGTGTGATGAACACGTACATTAAACTGCACTGAAAATAGAGAAAAGAAAGGAACATCACAAATACATATTTCCCCCATCAATCAAAAGCTCTGGCGTTAACTGTAGAGAATGGTAGATACCTTCAGACGAGTGTGACATGGGTAGGGTGAAAACAGAGTGTGTTTGCGTCAACTGAGTACGCCCTATGCTTAATTGCTCCACTAGCTTCTGGATGTCTGGCTTCGTAGATAAGGGGTAGACAGGCTGCTTGTTGCCTCGTGCTGCCTGAGCTTGCTGCGTCTGCTGGAGTGGAAACTGGCAGAGTCGACCGGTGAAGCCAGGCTGGCACAGGCAGTGCTTCCTCGAGCTGCATACTCCTCCATTCATGCACGTCAGGGGACACACAACTGCAGAGAGAGACAGATGAACAGACAGACGGACAGGGGGAGAGAGTTGTCACACTGAGACGGCCAGAGGGTCAACAGTTCATAGCTATGACTCACGTCAGATGAGAGGACGAGGAAAAGCTTACACAAAAGAGCAATATAAGCAGATTATAAGTTATAAAACAAAAAGGGTCATTCGTGAGTCACAGCAGACTAGAATTGGTCATTTTGGATCCATTCACCTCAGTAACAGACTGATGATTTAGTGTTATATCACAGAAATACGGCAGACAGACTGAAAAGTTTGTGGCATGAGCAAGGCCACGTAAAATATTCACTTTGAGCTGCACCACTGTAAAAGTCACATCAGCTTGACGGACTAACAGGTCCCCGCAGCCAGTCAGCAGCAGAAAGGAAAGCAGGTAAAGTCATTGATCTGCTCAACAGCTTTATTCTGACATATGGGAAAGATCTTGAAATGTATGGGAAAGCCGCCGGCTGAAGAGAGATTCATGGCTTATACAGTCTTCACTGCAGTTTTTATTGGGTCTCCCATTGTGTTTATGTTTAAGTCCAGTTGTTTTTGAAATTCCCACTATAGAACAATCAGAGGAAAGAGAGAGAGAGAGAGAGAGAGAGAGAGAGAGAGAGAGAGAGAGAGAGAGAGAGAGAGAGAGAGAGAGAGAGAGAGAGAGAGAGAGAGAGAGAGAGCAGGACGCTGGGGAAAACTGCAAGGAAGTAATGAATCCAGGGAGACCTGAGAGAAAACTGAAACCAAACAATGCTGCTTTAGGACGGCTATGACCGCTAATGAAGTAATAGTGAAAGTTCAGTGAGGACAGCTGCCTCATCTCAGCACTCCTAACACATGCTAGGGCTGGTAACGAAACCTAAGCCAATATCCCAGAGTATCACTACCAACAATATGTTTCCATACCTTACTTTGAATGCATGTTTAAGTAGGCATAAGCATATTTGTCCATCAAAGCAGCCAAAATGAACATCTTAAAACAAACTAAGTACTTAAAAATTTCACAATAACCTCTCAGCATATTCTTATTCAAGTGTTCTTTTGAGAAAACTAGACTTCTGCACCTCCTCATGGCTCTGTTTTCAGGCTTCAAAAAATCTATCCCGTGACGGGAGACTTTGACCAATCACAGGTCATTTCAGAGAGAGAGAGTGTTCCTATTGGCTGTGCCAATATTCGATCAGCGCTGCCTAGTTTGACCGTTTGGTCGGAGTTTGCGAGTGATTGACAGCCGGCTCTCATAGACGGAAGCAGGACGACAGACTTCAGCTCGTCTCTGACTCTCACACTCTTCCTCCGGTAAGTGAAATCTTGCTGATGCCATCAGGAGCACCGGAGGACACCGGAGGACGCCAGAGGACGCCGGAGGACGCCGGAGGACACCGGAGGACACAGAGGCACATGATTTTTTTTTTTCAGATTACCTGTCTCATGCACTACAGTCAGGAAATAGCGACTGTTTTATAAAAATAACTTTTTAATTTGGGGACGGCCCTATAACGTAGTGAGCTTTAGAGGTGATGGTAGGTGGATTTAACAATTTGACAGAGCCAGGCTGTTTCCAGCCTTCTCTTCTTCTTCTCTTGTTCATCTTAATGTGTAAGTGACAGATAAGAGACTGGGATCAAATTTCTCATCTAACTCTAAAAAGCCAGAAAGCAAAAATCAGTATTTCCCAAAATGTCAAACTATTCCTTTAAGCAAAATGCCAAAAATGGAGTGGTTCAATCTTTGGGTTTTGGACTGTTGAGTGGACAAAACAAGCTATTTGAACTCTGCGACACTATGATGGGCATTTTTATCAATCTCAACTAGTGAAATTTTATAGATCAAATATAGGCAGATTAATTAATAATGAGTCACAGCCCTATATCTGATAAAAGAAAACAAACAAAACAAAGACTGATGTCAACCTTTGTACTTGATACTGTGTTATGGTCACATTCCAGTTCAATACTTTAGTTTTCCTAATTGTCCAATCAGTTGACTCCCCATTACTCCGTCTTTTACTATGGTTACAGTCAAAACATTTATCCACTAACTGCCATATCAAATCTCACCATGTTTTCACAGCAATTACAGATCCGATCCAATCATGTCAAACACACACTACATGCTCAACATCGTATTGTTGTCTTTTAGTGCACAGCATCATTCCTCTTCCTCCTTGACAAGACCTTACAGGGTTACAGCTTTTCTTTAAGTCCATCCTCTCTCTCAAATCAACTCTATATCATCACTTCAATCACTTTTAATCCAGGGCTGAGATTTACACCAACATAACATGTTTCAACCACGACTCTACTGCAACAAGTGTCGGGTATTTCTCAGTACATTACAATTTAGCGACAGAAGACAAAAATGTCTTCTAACAGAGGAAAACTTACCAAGAGTATGGCTTCTTTTTCAAATATAATAATGCACCACAGACCGACCTGGCCAGTAAACAAAAGCAAGTGCACATTTCTTTAAACGGTTACTACTTGTTGCCATTAGGGAGCTGCCAAAACTGTCCCATTTTAGCTTGAACACTTTTCAGAGCCACACAATCTCATCCTGGGAGGAGAGAGGAGGAGAGGAGAAGAGAGGAGAGGAGAGGAGGAGAGGAGAGGAGAGAAGAGGAGAGGAGAGGAGAGGAGAGGAGAGGCCTCTTTCTGCTGCCGAGCCAAGTGTGCACACATGGAAGTAATTAGATGTGGACTGCCAAGGAGTCTGGGCCGTGGCGTAATTGGGGGACTAGATCACTTTAAACACAGCAGGGACATCCTCACATAGTGAAAGTCTGGCAGAAAAATTAAAGGACCTCGATGTAACACACGACTAAAATGTGTAAATCTGAAGCAGGATGGATACTTCAGAAGCAGCCTTCCACTACCTAACACCATGTGACGGTGGTCTTATGGGACTGAGCGCAGGCAGCAACATGCTGAATCGAGCTGGAAGGCTCAGGCATGGCAGGAAAAAAAGAAGGTGAGCGGCACAGACTGCAGAAGACAGAAAACTTAAAACTCAAGAGCTCCAGTTTCCACGGCTCAGATTTCTTCTCAGTACTGGATTTAGAATGAGAGGAAACTGGGAAAGATGCGGGGGTTGAAAATTAGGATTGCAGACACAGAAAGTCAGGAAAAGGACCTACTTTCCAAACGTGATTACACAATCTAAACCCACAGAGACTGGAGAGACGACGTAGCGTAGGGAAAGTCTGGGCTGGGGCCCCGTCTGGCTGGGAAGGTGTCTGAATGAGACCGGCACAGTCAGGGTCAACGCCACACTAACTCAAAGGAAAGGAGGGGAATCATATTCCAGATTTTGGCTAGTATTTCATGGGTGGAGTCTGGGAAATGAACCCAGTGTGATAACACGCAACACACAGTGCAAAGTACAATACACAGCTGCAGCTGACAGCACACCTCTTTCTACAATCCTGTCAGATACCGATTCAGGATCTGATACACTTGCTCTCTTTTTCCCCGAATTTTCAAATCTGAACAGCTCACGTGGAACGCACTTTAATCATCTTTATGTGACGTGAGGCTTATGGCTGTTATTTCTGTGTCTGGTCAGTTTCACCATCAAACACTGACTGTTTTATCCATTTCATATGTCGACGCAAACAGGAAACACGCCAAAAAGAAGAGCGTGCACTCCACTGCATACGTGAATGGCATATTTATGTGGTCTTGATATGAAGGACAGAGCTCAGCAATAAGGCTTACCCTCTTCCCCGGGGCAAGTAAAACGCCACGTCAGGCTAGTAAATCTTGCAACTCACTTGCCCTATATGAACACATTGTTTTTTCCTGAGCTGCTGATGGAAGTAACTAAGGAGTGAGTTATCTCGCTTCCTTCTTGTCTCTGTTGAGAGTTGCAAATGCGCAGTACAGACTGGGCCCTCGCGAGAAAATGGTGGTGGGTAAAGACAAAGTTTATGAGGTGAAGCATTTCAATTATCCTGAAAACAGGAGTTTAGTTAGGTGGCATTAGAGGATGTGGGCGAAACTCCAGATTCAATTACTTAAAGGCAGGGTCGACGATGTTCTCCAGTATCCGCTATTTGTTATATTGGTTGAAATGGTCTTTACACTCCGACAGCGATCCATTACTTATGAGCTATGAAAAAGAAAAAGGACCGGAAAAGAGCCGTCATCTGTAGCTGCTGTAATCCTGTAAAAAGGTCTACCAATCACTGCCTCATGGTCCGCTTGGAAAGAACCAATCAGATGCCTCCCTGCCTCCGTGCTCGTACTCTACTCTTGGCGTGCACCAGCCTGAACTCAAAGCGCATCGCCGCCGCACGTTTACTGGAGAATGGAAGAGAAAACTCAGCCCTGCAGTAGCACTGCCGTGGTTACTGGTCATGAGGTAGCGTTGTTGAGTTGAGGTCCTCTCTCCGCTCTGTGTCTGTGAAGTAGTTACGATGCGTCGGTGCTCGTGCATATGTGTGTGTGAGGGAGCGTTGCCTTGGAAGGAGCCCCGAGTGGAGGGGCGGGGAGTTACTTTCAAATTATGCTATCTTTCCAACATCGTCGACCTTATCTTTAAGATATCCAAAATCTAAGACGATATCTAGTCTCACATCACGATATCATTATGATATCTCCCAGCCCTATGTATAAACACAGATTTGTATGTAGACACTTTATTTTGATCGTCGACCCTATCTTGAAATAAGGATTAAACATGACAACTAACTTTGTGGTCTTTGTTGTTATTTGATAACTGCTAATAAATAAAACAATTTGTACAGGGGCATGCGAGAATTTACTTTGAGCAAGTTGATTTATGCCCATTTTTTTGCCCAAAACATGAACGTTGAACCCTCTGGGGTAGTTCAGTTTTGGGGGAAATTGTTATTGGAAAGGTGTTTTTGTCTCAGTGTGCAATTTGTGTGAAATACTGTATGTCTTTGGGATCAGTATTGGGAAATACTGTATACTTCTGTAGCTCTAACTAAACTTCACATTGTAACTGTAACATTATTTATAAAGTCTCAAATTTGATTATAAACCCAAAAATAGGATTATAAAATAGCAAATATGTCCTGGTAAGCTAGTTTTCTTTGTTGTATTCCTGTTTTTTTTTTGTATTTCATTCATCACGTTCTTCTTAACATGTTACTTGTCGCTAACTAGCAATCTGCACGCAGAGCCATTATAATACTGTAAACAGAAAAGAGGTACCTGAATTCCCCTTAATTTTTTTTCCAATCAAACTAAGGCTCTCAACAACAGGTGGTATTGTAACTGCACTTCATGCCGATATTATGCTGATTATTGGATTGTGTTTAAATGAGCTGTCTCGTGTCTGTTTGTCTTCAGAGCTCCAGGAGGGCTGAATCGTTTCTATGTTATAATAATATACGGTGGCTGTTCTCCTTCACATCTGTCTCCTTCATATAAGCCGTGATTCTGGCGATGCACTGGCTAATGTCTTCTGCAGATCTTATATGTGAATGGGTGTGTTGGCCCGTGTGTGAGAGCTATTAAGTGGAGGGAGTACCGTCTCCTGGAGCGCCGCTGTGGTTGGGTGACTGCACCACATTACATACTGAAAAGAGCAAAAACGCTTTAAAGTTGAGATCATAACACGGATTTTACTTTCCAGCGGATTTTCCCTTTAAATCATCGCCTCGGAGTTCATTAGCAGGATTTATGATCGCTCATTGACTCTCCTAGCCAGTTAGCTTAGCGTCTCAGTGGCAGCCGCCCTCTGTTTAGTACCACGCCTTTGTCTTTATGGATCTAACACATTCCTCAGACTAGAGGTGGCGTGTTATTAAAAATCAAAGTCATTCGGTAGTCTGAATGAATGTAAGGCATGAAGAGGCTGATGGTGGGCCCAACGTCAAAGAAAATGGAGGAACTTAACAACAATCCAGGATCAAAGATGACTCATCTTTTGTGGAATCTAGATCTGCACAAAGTAGTAACTCAATAACTGTAATTAACAAAGTGAATGAAGACACACTGTTCTGCCATTAAATGTATTCACCATATATGGATTCAGCCAGCTAAGAGAACATTCAAAGTTGACTTTATCCTTCGCTGTCAAAGCTCTGAAACCTAATTTAATATTGAACGCCGGCTTTCAGGTGCGTTCCAAGACGGCCAGGAAGCGTATAATTTTCCCATGCAGCACTCGCTCCAACTAGAAGAGCGAACTGAGGTGAAAAACAAGACAAAAAAGAAGTGGGGGGAAAAAAGTCTTTGTCTTCAAGCTCTTCTCGTCAGAGTGTTTCATGTGACATACGAGTGAGAGCTCCCTCTTCATAATGTAATGATTCACTCCATGAGGAGAAAGACAGATCTGCTCACAGCATGAGACGGCAGAGGGAAGATACCTTCGTCATATACTGTATATCATATAGCTGGGAAAGTGAGGGAATAAAAGGAAAGATGTAAAATCCAGAGAATAAAAAAGTAGGTGACATTACGATGGGATTATTCCCAGACACTTTTTTCCTGTAAAGAAAAACATACTGTGCATTCCTCAACTGCTAAGTAAGCAGGCCTAGTAGACAAAAAAGACGCCATGTATGTCCATGAAAACATGTTAAGTCAGACTCAGACACATTTTTCATAGTTTTACCAAATTATAGGTAATAAGTGGTAGTGGGGAAATTATAGTAGTCTGCAAGCTGAAAAGAAAAATGTCTTTGTACAGGCATACATATGTCTATAATGACAGATACAAGGAAAGAAAGACACAAAAGAAAGAAAGAGACAAAGAAAGAAATTAAAAGAAAGAAAGAACGAAAGATTGAAAGAAGATTTTGCCCTCCGAGTGCCCTGTGACCACCCACCCACTCACTCCCGTCTGTCTGGAGATGACGCATCTTCAGACCCCCTCCCTCCACGGCGTCCTTTCAGCCGCAGCCGCACCCTCCCGGCACAAAAACAACAAATTACAGCCCTACAAACCACAGTTCAAAAAGCTCCCCAGCTCACTGAGCTGAAAGCTTCTGCCGACATCATCTCTCGCCATACAGATGTTGGCCGATCCGTCATATTCTGGTGGAATCACAAAAGAGCAGTTCAAACCAGTCTGACGGAATCAGACCCAAAATCCGTGATGATGCTCGCTGAGTCACTTTCACTATGATTCAGTCCCAGACAGTCCGAATCAACCCACTGAGATTTAAAAATGGATGCTACAACATCTGTTGGTCAACATGCGGTAATTCTCATAGTCATTGTCAACTACTACAGACGTACGCATGGCGGTATCATCATGAGTCGTGTTTCCACTGGTGGAGTTTGCTTATAATGTAACTATGACGCACTGTTCCGGGTCTAAAAAGTAATTCCATGAGTATTCCTCGATATAGTATGTCACTACTACCCAAAGTCATCTTTAATGACTTGAGCAAACCGTGACTAAACAACACTGGGTCCAATAAACAGTATACGCAGTTTAAAAAGAGCGGCTATCATTACATGGCGTGCTTCCCTTCACCATCAGCTCCAAAGCAGGAAACCGCATCCCCAAATACGCCTACCATCGACTGGCACTGACACTTATTACTTAACACTACAGCTCACACTGCAGCTTCAACAAAGGAAACTCTCACAACTGTAATTAAATGTAGAAACAAATCTGTTTTGATATAAACATATTTACTCAAAACATCTATCTCTCTTGCAACTTTTTATTGGATCTGTCAGCACATAATTAGTCCTTATCATCATCTTGTCGTCACCGAGAGGAGGCCAGGCAACACACTGAGACTCCAGGAAGAAAAGAAGTCGGACACATAATCCCCCATAAAACCTCGACGTGTTGTATGTTGTACATTCAGATCAAACAGACAAAATATATTGCGTTAATTAGTGAGCTTTAGAGCTGCTGGTGGGGGGATTTCCTAACCTTCAGACTGAGACTAACTGTTTCCAGTCTTTATGTTATGCTAAGCTAACCATTGCCAGATAGGAGAACAGTATCGATCTTCTCACATAACTCTCGGCATGAAAGCGAATAAGTGTATTTTCCAAAATGTCAAACTATTCCTTTAAAGTGCTTGCTTCAAGTAATCTTTTTAACAGTTGAGGACACCAACACAGCCCTGCTATACTACCAGCTTGTCATACTGTTATGGCTAATATAAAGCTGTTGTGGGCCTCTAGTTTTTAGCCCGTAAGTCCAATATTCACACAGCTTTTGTACAGTTTTCACCAACAATATCTGCATCAGTTGGCTCATAGCACAACTTTCTTCAACAGCTATTTGTTGACCCTCTGCCCTTTTTGCTGGGCATGTAACATAAACCCAACTCTTCTGAGTTTATTTGCTGAAACTGGCTACCTATGGTGTGATATTATTATTGGGTACGAGGGCAGTGAGGCTCAACCACACAGTCAATGTCCAGCCTGGAAAACCAAAACAAGCAGCTAAAAGTAGGGATGCACCGATATGGGATCAGATGTCGGGCCGATACTGATTCAAATAGCTGGATCGGGTATCGCTGACGATGGATCCTATCTATTCAATTCTATTCTGTTTATATACTATATACATTAGATACTGGAATTTAAATTTGACCAATTTTTTGCTGCATTAAAAAGGTTTACACTTCAATTGTCCTGTTAATTCTGTTAATTTGTTTTTACCAAGTTGCTGGTGTACAATCTCTTATTTTACTAATAAACTAAAATTCAAAGCAATGTTTAAGTCAAGCCTGATGTTCTCTTACACATAAAAGAATGATCCCAGTCACTTCCACATAGTGAGGCATACAGCTTATTAATTAAACACTGGTATCAGATTGGTACTCGGTATCGGATGATAACCAAAGCCCAGATATCTGTGTCGGTGAATCTCTAGCTAAAAGCGGCATAGAGCTAAAGTGCCGGGTGTTCATTCTCAGTGGGTTCGGCACTATGAGTGACCCTTCCATGTTACACACATATGATTAAATGTCATTATCAAAAGTTTCACTTTACACTTTCTGGTACTTTCTGGTACTTTACGTTTCACACTAACAGGTTTAAAAAGTATTTCCATGAGTATTCCTCAATCTGTCCAACGGCATCTTTAATGACCTCAGAGAACCGTGACTAAACAACACTGGGTCCAATAAACGGCATACGCAGCTTAAAAAGAGAACGGCCATCATCACATGACGTGCTTCCCTTCACCATCAGCTCCAAAGCAGGAAACCGCATCCCCAAATACACCAACCATCGACTGGCACTGTGAGACCACATACCACACCGAGGGAGAGAAAGCGACGCATGATGTGGGTCAGAGTCCTGCAGCTGAGCCAGACGTTGGGAGTAAATGACATAATCACTGCCTTTTGAAAACACAAACCTGCGTACGCATTCCTCCTCCCCCTGCAGAACTCTCTGTGCTCCTTCAACCCCCAGAAACTCTGAGCGGCCTCGGCCTCGGCTATCCAAACAATGGTGCTGCCCTTTGCCAGTGTCAGCCACTGTCACCGAAGGCATTCATTACCTCGCTTAAAACAACAGAAACTGGACGATGAGCAGCCATCGTCGGGAAGATCCGATCGTAAGGAAGTTTATCTTATTATCTAAATCAAACTCTGCTTTGCACAATGGGATTTTCGCATGTCATGGAAATATGCGGTGTGGTTTCCACGGCTCTTGGGTGGGCACGAGTCCAACGTTGCCCTGTCACTCCCCTTTGGCAGAGATGTGGAAAGAGAGCCAGAGAGTCAGGCAGGATCTTGGCACAGAAAGGGATGATGTCATATAATGACTGCCTAAAAGCCTCGGCTATAGGGGCCGGAGGGCAGGCAGGTAGAGGAAGGAGTGCTGACAGTGCTCTGTGGAGATTATGTCAGATACCTGCCCTCAGGACACTCAGCATTCAGCACTGGAGCGCGTGGCAGGTAACGTCTGTAGGCTGCACAGTCTCAGGCCATGGCGGCAGGCAGCGCTGCGCTGGCAGAGGCCGTGTTATTCTGTTTACCCTGGCTAATCGCTACAGCTACAGGGTCCTGAACGGTGTGGGTGCAGTCCCTAGTGCTCGCATTCCTCCGCGCGGCTTTAAATAACTGCTCCGTTTCTCCCCCTCGCTAAGCAAATGGGAGGAGAGTGTTAAAGATGGCAAAGAAGGCTGTTTGTTTGAGCTGGGTTCAGCACACCGCTCTCAAGCACCAAACACACACACACACATGCAAATATACACACTGTTCCCTTGTGACGTTAGAAAAAACATCTAATTGCTGCTTTGTTTTCATAACTTAATTTGCTGCGATGCAGAATTGTTTCTGTTTCTTTCTTTTATGGAAAGTGATGCCGTGGAGGAGTCTTATTTCACGGGAAACCCCTGCTCAGATCATGTGGATTTTCTCTCTAAATGAGTGTTGTGACGCAGTCCTGACAGAAGTGACTGTGGATTTAACCCTTTTAGCAACAAGTTTTCATATATCTATCACACTGTCGGGCTGTCAGACTGCTTCGAAGTAGGGAGACACCATGTTTTTAAGATTTCACTTGTTGACTCTCCTGTGAAAAGGCGTTCTTTTTGAAAATGACCAAAAAGTTTAGTCTAATCTATTAATACATAGAGCATTTTACATGTTCATACAACCTTTCATAGCCTTTACAGTCTGTCTACATAGCGATAGTGTTGTGAAACAGTGGTAAAAGGTTAATGAGAAGGGCAAACCACAAATAACCCTGTGTTATTTCCCCAACATGCATAAATAGACAGGGAGAGGTGACAGAATGTGCAACCAGAAATATTAAAACACACCCTTGTAAAGAGGTGATGATCAACTTGCAAATACACATTATAAATGCGCATATCATCAAAAGGAAGAAGCTTTCATAATGATCATATGAATGTGCATGAGCCTCCCACACATACGTGTGTGTTTGTGTTTGCGAGGGTGTGAGTACGGGAGCCGTGCCCAGCTTCGCCTCAGAGTTCAGTCCAACCTGTGGCATAAATACGGAGTGCTGCAGGTTTTTGGTCGCCCGTGTTAGACCGCCTTCTCCAAAGCCTGGCACGAGAGAAAGAAGAGTGTGTGGGGAAGAGCAGAGGGCTTTGGAAGGTAAAATAAACTCAACCTCCTAAATAGAGAGAAAGCAGAAACCGGCTATGTCTACTGTATTTGACTGACTTGTCTTCGCTTTCAGGCTCCCATGGACCTCTGACCCATGCCAGAGGGAAAACCAAAACAAACCACAGGGCTACTACTGTCACTTTACTCTAAATAGAGAACCACATGGGAAATCCTGAAATAGCCATATCCACTTCTCATGATGCCCATTTTAGGGGAGACGAGCCCAGACCGGGATATGATAAGACCACTTCCTGTGCTACATGAGGCCCCGTGCTTTTAGTCACTCCAGAATAAAAGATGAGAATCTAGAGACGCCTGGATGTCTGGAGCCCCGATGAAGAGGAGATGCTGCTGAGATGCAGAAGAGAGACGAGAGGGCTGTCTGGGGGCCGAGCAGTTACTGTCAGTAAGGCTGATAGATGGGATTCCTCTGCGCTAGCAACGGCAAGAAAGAAATTTGACTAATTCTTGTCGGAAAAAAGGCCTAGAAATAGGACTCGGCAATATGGAGAAAGCCCAATATCATGATATTTTTTAACAAATACCTCGATATGGATATTGCAACGATATTGTGGGGTGTATCGATGAGAGATTTTTGATAAATAATCATCAGTAATGTGGATATAATGACTAAATGGGTAAAGGCAAATAATAGAACAGCTAGAAAATTACACCACAAAACCAGGACAACACATGCCACTGATTTTTTTATGTAGACACTTTATTTTGAAAGGATATCTTTATATATCTTTATAATATAACTCTTCCTTTCTCAAGTGGTCAGAAGTGTGAGACAGACGCACATAAACTAAAACAACCACTCTCTCCAAGGAGCAACAAAAAGAAACTTTCCCTATTTCACCCTAGCCTGCAATTTACACCAAGCTTTCAAATGCTGAGGCTAAAAAATAACAAAAACAAGTCGGCCGTTGGACATTTTGTCAGCCAAACACATGGAGATAATTACAAAGACAGTCTCCATCTGCCGGTAAACAGATTCAGGTTCCATAAAGACATGGACGAGGACTCGCCAAGGTTCATTCAAGGTTTTTAAACTTTTGTGATTTACAAAAAGAAACTTGCAACCATTCTCACATGCCTCAAGACGCACTCATTCTTTTATTCCTGACATAAACAATGATGGTGCCTGCGCCCCCGCAGAGCCCGATGATGACTTACATACAAGAAAAAAGCATATCAGGCCGTAAACGCCATCTTTTCTCCGCCTGCCAACATGGCTGGGAGGCTTTCAAGTTTCCGTGCTTTCATCCGTTTTAGGAGGCGCACATTGAAATGTAAATCTATTAATGGCATATGGATTCCCTGGAAACATATCAGCAGAACATATCTGGTATATTTTACCTTCATTGCAGTGATGTTATGCATATTAAATATGTTGAGCAAGTGTTGACTTGTTGATGAGAAAGTGCATAAATTGCAGCGTATACTAGAGCTCAGAGAAGATGTGTAAAATAATCACATATTGTGATATGATGTACACTTAAATGGACCAGTGCTAAGTCTAACTGCTATTTACTTAACCAGAACAGATCTTCTATCATCTCTGACTGTCTGTGTGTATGATCTCTTGAATAAGTACAAAAGCGCTGCCTGTCATTTAGGGGATTTGTCCTCATGTACAGCATGGTTTTTTGGCTCGTAAATGTACTGTTTAGGGTGCCTCTCATCGCTCTCAGGCAGCTGTTTTCAGCAAAAAAGTCACATAATTCATCATGAAGGGGACATAAATGTCTGTATCACATGCTTCATGGCAATCCATCCAAAAGTTACCGAGGTATTTCACTCAAAACCACAACCTCAAGATGAAAAGTCAGATGACCAAAGTCATTAAGATCCTTTCTCTGGGTAGAATGATTGCACCACACATCATGACAATCCATCCAATAGTAGTTGAGATATTTCAGTCTGGACCAAAGAGGTGGACTGACCATCTGACCTACAGACTGCCATCCGCAGAGCCACGTGGCTAGCATGGCTAAAAATATCAAACTGCTTGCTTTTCTCTGTTTCATATCACAGTAAAAAGAATGATTTGGGTTTTTTGGACAGCTCGTCAGAAAAAGTGAACAATGTCAAAACAACTCCTTGGAAGCACAAACCTCTGCCAACACTGACATGTTCTCCGCTTTGCTCTACAGCTGTATAACCCCGGGATATCATTCATCCAACTTAAAGGGTAACTTGGGTATTTTTTCAACCAGGACCCTACTTTTACCATGGTTATGTGTCAAACCGACTAATAGGGACAACAATTTCTGACATTGTGCCAGTATTAAAGGGAGAGTGATGTAGATGACTGCAATATGGTGCTATTGGGGCAAGCTGGCACCGGCATTTATTCTGCCCCTTTTTGCCATGACAGGCTCAGATTGTTATTTTAAGTGTCTGACATTATGGAACGAGTCTCCCTCAAGGAGAAGTGTCGTTCTGAAATCTGGCGAGGTGACGTGTTGCTGGAAGACAACGGTGGAATAGTGGTACAGCTTGTTGTGTTGGAGTACAGGAAGCGTAGCTTAGTGTTATCTAAAATATTTTCATTGTCACGGCTGAATATTTAGATGATTTCGACAATGTGGATGAGGTCTTTGAATTCAATGGCCGTCCATATTTATTTGAGCCTGAGTAAACGGATATTCAGATTTCACAACGACTTCTCCTCGAGTGGGAATTAGACACAATAATAAACAGAGCGGATCAAGCGAAAGATAAGACAAGCTTTTATTTCTCTGTAGAATCCTTTCCATAATGATGTCAGACACTTATAATAACAACCTGTCTGTCAGTGACAAAAACTAAATTTCAAAAATTGTTTTCCCCATTAATGACTTAGACACAAAAACATGGTGGTCCAGGTTGAAAAATACCAAAAATACCCTTTAAATTTAGGGTTGTATTTATTTCTGATACTGTAAAATGCTGTTAGGATCCAAATGTTTTTGGAGCAGATTTATACCATGCAACAGCAATGTCCCCAGTTTCATACCTCCGGGCTTTCAGTCACTTTATCACGTCAACCTACCCAATGAACTTTCTCTCTCTATTACTTTCAAGGTAATGGCCATAAAAATTATTCATCTGTTGGCAGAAATCCCAGATCACCACTGAAACCTGACTGTTTCTTGGTCCGCGTCCTGCCTGTCCAGCAATTCCAGCCAAATTCAGACATTACTGATAGTGAAAAAATCCTTGAACATACAGAAGCACACTTACTGAAACTGACAGGAACTACATTTCTTTTGAGGAAAGGGTTTCCTCAGATTGGGCCTCGCTGTGCTGACGTCAGCCTGCAACAGCTCAAATATGGAAAAGTCTTCATATTGTTGCTGCTACAGCCATGGCCGTTTTAACACGGGAGAGAGAAATTTCCACTTGTCCACACACACATTCCAGCCCTTGCACTGAAACACGTCTCCTCTCCGAGCTGAACCCTCTATCCCCTGGCCGCAAAAAAATCGTACATTCATTTAGATCTTTTTTTTGCCTGTGAAACCCAGGAGACAGGTGACTGTAGAGCTTCACTATCCAGACCAAATGTGAAGCAGCATGGAGGTATCCCAGGAATCTAAAAATGTCTCTCTTGAATTATTTGACACTGAAGCTCCAAAAGGTGACGCATCACAAAGAAATCGGGGGAGAAGAGGGAGGACTGGTGGCCATCTGAGCCAACTCTGACTCTACAGCACTGCATGGTGTCGAGGAGGAACAATACTGTCAAGTAGGATTCACTTGACCTCGATTAAATCCAGCCTGCTTACTTCCACATGGGCGAACCGATGAAAACAGCTGGAGAAGCTACATCTGTATGACCAACTGCAACCTCTGTACTGCAAAACTGTGCGTATGAAGCACCACTACCCTGCAACAATGACTTACTGATGATTTATTCTCACTAATTTCGTTATTGGCTTTGATCATAATGGCATTTTCCATTCAGTAATACTGCGTCTAACGTGTGTAAGCATTCAGAGCAGGTGGCAACTCTGGACAAATTAAGGATTTAGGAGAAAATAACAAGGGTTTTGAAGTTAGACGGCTGACTTTTGAGGAGTGTTTCAATTGATTATGCTGTATTTCTTGCTAAATAGAAGAGAAAGGAAGATGTTCTGGTGCCAATGTGATGTCAACAGAAATATGAAGCTGCTGCATCACAGTATGTTGACTGGTTTATGTCAATTTTAGTGAAAAGGGGATATTAATCTGCTGATACAAAGAGAGAAATTGCACCACTGTCCACTACAGATATGTCGCTGAGAAGTTAAAGCTCCTTTTTAAATCACTCAAACTCAAACAATCAATCAACGTGTCATTTTCCATGTTTATCATCTTATCCTCCACCTCCGAGCGAGTGAGAGAAAAGAGGAGAGCAGTGAAATCCAGTTCTGGGCCCGAGACTGACGTAGACTGCAAGGCTCCACGTCTCACCACAGCTGATCTGATACAGCGCAGAAAGGCTCCACTCATGCCAACCAGACACTGGAGTCAGGGTGTGTGTGGGGTGTGTGTGTGGGGGTGTATAGATCTTAAGAGTACATTTATATGCTATGTAATGAGCCATGCCCCAGTAATTAAAGCGCAATACGGGAACATTTTCCAGCCAAGCAGTGGAGGGTAAACCCAGCTCACCTCATCTTAGCCACCTATTTATTTGCGGAGCAGAGTTTCTACCCACTTGACATGAATCTTAATGACATGTATTCACGGTGGATACGAGTAGCTGGTGTCGAATTGATGTAAGCTATAAAGAAGATAGGGCCTTTAAAAGGCAATAAAGGCCTGAATCATCAGTTGTACTGTACTCAAGTACCATTTTACAATACCGTATTTGTACTCTATTTGATTATTTAAACTTTAGAAGCCTTTTTACTTCACTCCACCACACTGAGGAGGTAAACTTTGTACCTTTCACTAAACTACTCTTGATTGATCTGACAGCTGTGACAAATTTTATATATAAAACATATGGTAAGATCATGAAATATGTTGCATTATTAAAGATTTAAGTACCTATTAAGATGTTGAACTCACCAGCAGCTTGACCTTATCAACAATTCAATACTGAATCACACTGAAAGGTAGGGCTGTGTATTGGCAAGAATCTGGCAATATGATACGTATCATGATACAGAGGTAACGATTCAATATATTGCAATATTTTGCGTTTTTTTTTCTTCAAATCTAATTATAGGAAAACTGTCATAGTATATAGACACCGCCATATGTATAAAATCTGAGTAAATGTGAATCGGCTACTATGGGGACTAACATCATCACACATGAATACAGTTGGACTCATTGGATCCACAAGAGTCTCAGCTTTACAGTAATACCTAATTTATGCAATTCTACGTCTGTTTAGGGACCCCAGGATGCAGAAATATTCAAATGCACCATTTTAGAATAGATGAAAATAACACATTTGTACTGCATGCAAAACAACTACATGTTTATAGCCCAAAAGTGCATGTGATTATCATAAAGTGGACATGTCTGTAAAGGAGGTACCCGTATTGAATCCATTTTCAATCACATATATTGAGGTCAGAGGTCAAGGGACCCCTTTGAAAATGGCCACACTTATAAAGCGTGACTTTATAAGTATGACATGGTACCAATAGATTCCTCAGGTTTTCTAGTTTCATATGATGCCAGTAGCTTCTCTCTAGCTATAAAACTGAGCCTGCCACAACCTCTGAAAGACAGAATACTAATGTGTATTGATATTTTCTTACACCCCTACTGAAGGAGTCAGGGGCCAATCTGCATTAAGCGTCCTGAGCCTTTTGATACTTGAGGACATTTTTCTGCTGTATTTTCAATGAAGTAAGAATTTGAATGCAGGACTTTTCCTTGTAATGGAGTCAGTTTTACTTAATCAGGTATTTGATTTTAATATGTTTTTTTCCACCCTTGCCTTGTGGTTAATAACATTACATACTGGGAGAAGCATTTTATGGAGTTTCAGGCTAGTAATTGGCACTTTTTGTCTAAATTAACGATTCAAAGTTGTTATTGTCTTGACTTTTTTCCTTAAATATGACATTTACATCCATAATAAAAAGTGCCTTTATGAGCACCAGGCCTCCCTCACCTCTCCAAAGGCTCTCCAGAGGAGGAGAAAGCATAAACCTAAATGCAGAGGTCAGAGCAGCACTATTAGTTAATCCTCATTATATCCCAAAGTAAGAATTTGAATGCAGGACTTTTCCTTGTAATGGAGTCAGTTTTACTTAATCAAGTAGTTGATTTTAATGTTTTTTCCACCCTTGCCTTGTGGTTAATAACATTACATACTGGGAGAAGCATTTTATAGAGTTTCAGGCTAGTAATTGACACTTTTGTAGTTATTTTCCCAGAATAGTGAAACAGCTAGAGTTACAGTGATGTTGTTAGAGAATGAATATCTTGACTTTTTTTTCCTTAAATATGATATTTACATCCATAATAAAAAGTGCATTTATGAGCACCAGGTTCTCCTCACCCCTCCAAAGGCTCTCCAGAGGAGGAGAAAGCATTATTAGTTAATCCTCATTAGAAATAACCATCCTTGTTGTTGTCTCTTCCTACTCACCGACCCTGAAGCCCTGTCCTATGAGCGTGTCTGCAGCCTGTCCGTTCTCCGCTATCAGCGTGGTGTTGTTTCCCTGCTCGCAGGTATCCTGACACTGGCCCTTCAGGCAGATCCTCTTGCAGATGAGCGGAGCGATGACCACCTTGAAGCGCTCCCGAGTGGAGGAGCGCTCCGTGCAGCACACCAGCCTGCTGTGCACGCTCAGCCAGATGACGAGCAGATGGGAGATCAGAGTGGGCATCCTGGCATCCTTCACTGGAGACCCGAGGACATTAAATCACTATCAGATCCAGCTCCAGAAAAAAGACTGCTTCGTTTAACCAAAGATTTTTTGACGTTGGAAAAAAAATCCTCCTCTTGTTTTCTCCAAGAGGAAAAAAGAAAAATCACTTCCCTCTTGTACCCAAAAGATCCGTCTGGAAAACAGACACGTTTGACATCTTCAAGAAGTTCCTTGTTGTCCTGTTGTTTCCATAAAAAGTTGCCCTTTTGTCGCTCTTCCTTCTTCTTCTCCTTCTTCCAGTTTGCTTTGGAGAGAGTTGGAGAGTTGGAGAGAGAGAGGGAGAGGGAGAGAGAGAGAGTGCGTAATGTGGGAGGAAAGAAGAGGGAGGAGAGGAGAAGTGGTGAGCCAACCCTCTCTGGAGAAAACCTGGCTGAGGGCCAACCAGGCGGTGCAGAGCAAAGCTGAAAGTGGTTTCCTTGTTGGTTATTCCTCCTAACACCCCCTCCAATCCTCTAGTCTCCTCTCCTCTAGTCTCCTCTAGTCTCCTCTCATCTCCTCCTTTCCTCTTCTCTGGTCTCCTCTCCTCTAGTCTCCTCTCCTCACCTCTCCTCTAGTCTCCTCTAATCTCCTCTCCTCACCTCTAGTCTCCTCTCCTCTATTCCTCTCCTCTCCTCTCCGCTAGTCTCCTCTCCTCTCGTCCTCTCCTCTCCTCTAGTCTCCTCTCCACTAGTCTCCTCTCCTCTCCTCTCCTCTTCTCCTTTCATCTCCTCTAGCCTCCTCTTCTCTCGTCTCCTCTCCTCATCTCTAGTCTCCTCTCCTCCTTTCCTCTCCTCTGGTCTCCTCTCCTTTCTTCTCCTCACCTCTAGTCTCCTCTCCTCTCCTCTCCTCCTCCTCTCCTTTCCTCTAGTCTCCTCTCCTCTCCTCTAGCCTCCTCTCCTCTCCTCTCCTCTCCTCTATTCTCCTCTCCTGTAGTCTCCTCTCATCTCCTGTTTGGTTAGTTTCTGAGGTATAAAAGTGTTTAAAATGAGCATGTGACTTAGATGGACACTGATAAATCAGCATGGTTTATAGGTGCATTATCTCATTTCTTACTAGAAAATATCTGATCATATCTGATACCCAGCCTCCAGTAACCATATCACGTCAATACTGTAGTCTTTCTCCTGATGTGGGTCATCGGGGTCGTGCTGAGGTCAGTACTGCATCAGGAGTTACTCCACCTGTAGGGATGCGAGGAGGGACATCTGGTTTTTGTCTTCAACATTTAGTTTATTCCCTCAGAGAGAAAAATATGTGACATCTGCAGTACAGCTTTACAGATGTGTGTTACATGTTGAGATGAGTTTCACAGGTCAGTCTATCTGATATCACACGTCGCAAATATCACACTGACATGCAACCTGTAGAAAACTTATTTGTGTTGCCCCAATAACACAATAGAAAAACACCAAATATAAGCCTAAAGTTCTGCACTAAATTTTCACCTAACTAAAAGTTATAAGCAATACAACTTGCATAAAAATTAAAAGGGTTAGTTCTGAAAAATGGTCCTCCTCCCTCCAAATACATGTTTTATTATTATATGTGATGTTAAAGGGACAGTGTGTAGGACTTGGTGACATCTAGTGGTGTGGTCGCAGATTGCAACCAACTGAGTACTCCTCCGCTCACTACGTTCACCTCACTCAGAGGCCATCCTCACCGGATATCAGATGGCGGCTGGCGGTACCACAGTTTTGCACTCTGCGGCTCACGTTACTGCAGTTTCACAAGCGTGTCGGAGAACTACGGTGGCCTTCAGGTAACGTAAAAACGCAAAAGGCTCTCACTAGAGTCAGAGTTTGGTTTGTCCGTTCTGGGCTACTGTAGAAACAGTACTAAAGTAGGGCCAAAGGTTTTGCCCTTTTGTAACTAACGGAGCGAGTTGTACCCCGGAAACGAAATTGAAGTCGAAAAAAATCCCAGTTTTTGGCCAAAATTTCAAAACAATTTAGGCACCCTTGACTTCCAACCCCCCAAAGGCACAACTAGACCACACTGTCAACCATCATACCAAATTTGAAGTTCCTAAGTTATATAGTTTCAGAGTTCTGCTCCGGAAACGAAATGGACGGAAGGAAGGACGGACACGCGGGGGGTATAATAAAATCGTATTGTATTGAAATAAAGTAAAGTAATCCACTGAGCCGACACCTCTTATCATTCCAGTCGTATGTTAAACTGCGACTCTTAAGCCGGGGAAAAGTCCGCCTGCTGATCATCCACACACAACAATTTAAAATGTGAAGCTACACCGCTGTAAGGTCTCGGGGGTTCAGTCAGTGTTTGGGGTCACATGGGCAAGGGGTGAAAGTGAGAAAGAGACAAAGAGAAGGGGGAGGAGGGAGAAAAGAGAGAGTTGAGTCACTTCCTCCAGAAAGTGAGTGTTTACCTTCCGTCGCTGAGGAAATGACTGCATGGGCCTACAGAGAGTTCACAGGCCGCTCTCACATTTCTCTCTGCTGCTGCTGCTGCTGCTCGCCATCACTGCATCACCGGCTGCCAAGAAACACACACACACTGCAAATACATTGTAGGTCACACATAAACCATGCCTAAGTATTATTATTAGTACAATATAATTACTTCCCTTCTGAAACCTGAAACCGTGTAGAGTCAATCATTGTAGCAGACCATAACGACAAACAGAAAACAGAAATAAACAGCCGGAGATAAACACAACCTGAAGACAAAACCAGCTGTTAACAGAGAGAGGTCTATCCGAGGACGGCACTGGAAGTATTTAGATTCTTACATACACAAACGTATCAATACCACAATGTGAAAATACTCCAATACGAGTAAAACTTACCTGATTAAAAGTGCAGAAGTATGATCAGCAAAATGTAAAAAGTCAAAGTCAAAGTACTCACAATGCAGCAAATGGCCCCCGTCAGTCTTATGGTATTATATAATGGATTATCTTTAACATAAAGTATTTTGTATGCACCAATATTTTTAAAATCTTAATCTGCAAAGTAACAACTAACTGTAACTGTCAGTTTAAGTACATCGTAATCATCCTTTCCCTTTCCCTCTCTATCATTAAAATAGCTGTTGTGACTTGTTTAGATGCACCTTTCTCTCACCAACCACAGAGGTGCTTCACCGCGTTGTTCTTTCACGAGCTCTGCACTGTGTGACCTTCCACCGCCGCGTTCAGGGAAACATCGTCTTTGTGTGCCGTCTGCAGCACTTGCTTCAACTTGATGTCCTCCTGACTCCCATTTGTGGTCTGTTTTGTAGGAACACGTTTGCATCCTCCCAAGTGTGTCTTCAGGTTAACTTCATTCAGTTTCTGTGAAAAGAGTCAAATCCATACGTGGGCTTGTCATTTTAAGATCAACTAAATGTAGGTCAGTTTAACAAAGTTTGTCTTATTCCAATCACATTATCAACATGTAATTAAGCAGCTTTGGATATATTTCTGCAATACCCGTTAAGGCCTCGACACACCAAGCCAACGGGTCGGCCAGTTTGGGCTCGTCGGAGAGTGTCTGTCACCCTGCTTTTTTCGTCTCTAGTCTATCTGTGTTAGAGGCTTTTTAACCGATGCAGCGCGTTGAATCACCGGTGGTGCTCGACAGTGAGAGACATCACTCTGATTGGCTGTTCAGCTTAAGCGAATCAAAGCACGAGAGGAGAAACGGAAGTGAGGAAAGCAAGCAAACGAGTAGAGTCAAGAGTACACAGAGAAGGCTCTTCACATTTTTCATCTTCATCTCATCTATTCGTTCTAACACACAGATATTTACACAACGACATGGCCGTCTGGAATGAAGCTAAGTGGTGAGTGAGAGCGGTGTGAAAATGGTTGGAAAACGCTGCTTTGTTTCACGTACATGTAACAACTGCTTGTATATCTGTAGTCCTCGGTCTTCCAGTTTCCTTTTTCCTATTTCATGTCAGAACATACGTGGTAGTCGGCCGTCGGCTGTAGTTTTTGCGGTGTGTTCGAATGCAACTTTTTGGCCAAGACAAAGGCGTCGTGAGGCGACTCAACAGTCGGCCTTTGTCGCTGCTAGTTCTTTGATGTCGGGTTGGTATGTCTAGGCCCGAAACACCAACAAAAACATGACAGCAATATGAACTATTACAATGGTCTTGTATAAGATTAGAAAATATCACTACACATTACACAAAAATTGTAAAAATCATAATAGATTTGTCAAAACAACACTGGAAAGGGTGCATTTACAAAAAACAGAGAAAACAACAACAAAAAGTTCAACTACAGTTTCCTGTAATCATACCGAAAGCCAGCTCAAATAGCCGTTTGTGTATGAACATAGCTGTGATTACTCAGCATCGGGAGGAGAGTAAGAGGTGTTATTTGAGACCAGTGCTTGGGCGTGTCAACAGCACCTACACAAACTGCTTGGCAACGTTTCAGTCAGAATAAAAAACTCTCCTCCAGGGATAATGCAGTTCTTCCTGTCATGATACAATGAAAGGAACTGAATGAAACTGAAGTGATAGCGCTGGGATAAACAGACGGGGATGATCTAAAATTAGGATGTACGCGTGGCTTTAGCTTTGAACTACTTGTCGCATTGTCAATCCTGTTAATAGTTTTACTGCAATTTAATTTCATATATGGAAAAACAACCACAGAAGTATAAACAAGGCCCTTTAATATAGTAACATTTACAGCAGGTAACATGATGAATGTGATGTGGGGGAATATATGTTGAACACGGATGCATAAAAAATGTTCATGATTCCACATTTAACACTGACTTTTTAAGGAAGAATGCCTTTTTCGGTTTAAACCTACATGCAAAGGCCCCCTCTGTATGTAATACAAAAAACAATAAATATGATTATCAGGGGTCAAGACTACCTTGGCAAATTGTATTCGGGGTATACAGTAACAGATATTTAACATTTTGAGTGCCTTTAAAAACACTTGTAAATGTACATAGAATAGTTACATGGAGATCGGTATAGTAGTATAAATGACACCAGAGACCTACAGTATAGCTCAAGAGGCTGAGAAGATTAATGCTCTGCTGTTACCCCTGATGCATCAGTCGTGTCACATCAGGAAGAACATCAGGAAGAATTTTTAATAAGGTTATATATAATTACATTGCATGTCCGCATACTGATGTTTTCAAAGCACGTTACGTTTTGTTTTTTTTAAAAAGTCGTTGTTGCACATTAACTTTTCCACAAATGTTAACCCTCATTAATCCAGATAAAATGGCTAAAACTACATTCTTATGTACAGAAACAGCCGGGAGGCAATCGATGCCAGCGGAGGAACAGATATGCACATGCAAGCACCAAAATCTGTCCGCTGGTAATTGCTGGGGACTGGTTGGTTACAATAATACAAGTCCAGAAAAGGAAAAACTTTCTAGACAAACAGTAGCAGCTTGAACAAAAAAACGGAATGCGAAGATATGGTCTATAAGAGAGAGATGATTATCAAATCTCAAGAAACAGTGAAGTAGTGTTTAAGCGGTTGATCTGGGTGCATGCTGATGCCAACTGACTGTGCCCTCAAACGACTGAACAGATAAATGCATCTTCAAACTTAGATATTCCTGACACAAATAACTTCAGCTTGACTAAAAATATTACGATTGTGTAACTGATGAGAGCTCTGCAGAGAGACAGGAAGAGATAAGAGAGTAGAGCCGAGCCGGGCTTCAGAATGGCACACGATCGACTGAAGAGTGAAACTAGTTCATGCTTCATGAAGACACACACGACGGTGTAAATGTAGACATTTGTGGGTTGACTGCAAAGCCACACTACCCTCTTAAATTTGATGACTCCACTAGGAATGGTATTTTATCAGTCATTAATTATTCTGTGGCATTCAAATTATTTAGATTCACAAATGTGCTTTGGTCCCTCATAAGCACCAGATTATTCCAATGCAAATGCATCCACTTGTAGCAGGACAATAACTATATCTATTAGGGGAGGAAACCAGATGGCTATAAGTAAACAGATGAATAATTTAGTTTATGACTGCCCTATTATGCACCATCACAAACGCTACAGTGCTATAATACCTCCATCCAGGATTAGCAGAACAAATAAGACCTGCAGCACAGCGAGGGTGTTTACCGAGGTAGAGCCGGGAGTCAGTTTAACATTGATCTCATAATAGGAGGCAGATATTATCTGGGATTTTTGACATAGTTTGATCGGCTGTCCCAGCTGAGTGAAATGAAGATGCCCATACTATGGACACAATATTAAACTGACTGACCATTTAATTGAATTAACAAATTTTGTGTAAAAAGCAGCCGCACTCAAATATTATCACTTTATCAAGATTAAAAAAGTAAAACAAAACTACTGCAATATTTGGTTTAGTCAATAATGCCCAGCTACATAATGCACATGGTCTGTACTCCTGCATGTCTGTCCTCACATGAAGCATGAACCAGCCCTATAGATCCACTTCTATCTATTTGAGCTAGGGCTGAACGATTCTGAAAAAATATCTAATTGCGCTTAATTTTGATTGATATTGCAATTTCAATTGATTATGGTGTGATTTTTGCAGGGATCTAGAAAACAAATATGTTTTCATAAGTCTGTGGAATATGATGTGAAGGCCAGGACATCTCTGCAGCACCACAATATTTAATTTAAAATGGTATTTTGACACACATTTCGCCTCTAACAAATACTAAGTCTCTTGCAATTTAAAAATTGCTGAAGGCCATATTGCAATTTCAATAACATTTCGATTGATAATTGTGCAGGCCTTATTTGAGCAGCTCAGTATGTTGGCAAAAGCATACCTTATTAGTAACTGAAGATAATCTACCAGCAAATCCAATCTCTCTAATGTGTGAAACTATAAAAAACTCAAATCAGTCATAACGTAGCAAAATGATATTGACTAACATCCAGGTGGGATCTATGTTGGAACAGCAGCAGCAGTGACTCAGTTGATGGTTGAGAGAGTGTTCAAGGCACTTATATTTTTAAAGTGAGGAATCAGCTCTTGTCCACTTCAACCATCAATTTCCCAATTTATTGCCAGGAAGTTAGCAAGCCCGCAACTCCCTGTGCCAAGAACAACCTGTACGCTGCTGCTGCTTGATGAATGTCTGGAAAAAATACTTGCAGAATGTACAGTGGATGTTTTAGTTTTACATCTAAGATGCAAAATATAAACAAAGCTCCAAGGCTAGGGTTATATGAAGCCTCATTCCTCAACAGCATGGAACAGAGATGACCTTATCCGTCATGTTTTCAAACTACTATAACACTTTATTCCATGTTTTTAACCCGGAGTATGTTTCGTGGTGAGAATACCAACAGTTACTCCTTTAATCATGCCCTACACACAGTCCACCACCGAGCTGTCATCCTCCTCAGCTCCCCACTCCCCAAACCTCATCTGAGGTGACGGAGCTGCTGGGTGGAGGTTGTTAATGTCGTCCATGGCGTCTGGGTCCGTGTCATCACTGGCATTAATACCCATGTGACCGCCTTCCTCCCGGTGCGTACGGATGTGTTTCCGCAGCGCTGCGGGCTCCTTGAAGCTGCGGTTGCAGAAGGGGCAGCAGCACGGCCTCTCTCCGGTGTGGATGAGCTGGTGGTGTTTGAGGTGCTGCAGGCGGCTAAGGCGCTTCCCACAGATGGCACACACGTAGGGTTTCTCTCCAGTGTGCGTGCGCCTGTGCTTGCGCAAACCGTCCAAGTGGCGAAAGCAGTTTCCACACTCGGAGCAAGAGTATGGCTTCTCACCGGTGTGTATGCGCAGGTGGGTTTTAAGGGCGCCTGACTCGCGGAAGCGACGGCCACAGACTCCACACGGGTAGGGCTTCTCGCCTGTGTGGATGCGGATGTGCTTCTTCAGGCTGGAGATCAGACGGAAGGTCTTTCCGCACTCCAAGCAGTGGTGAGGCCGATCTGCAGAGGGGTCCACTACGGTGTCAGAGGCCGAAGGTCCCGCCGAGTCCTCTGCCCTGCCCGGTGAAACACTGTCTACTCTCCCAGCTCCAGCAGTCCTAGCCAACTGTTTCTGTCCATCAAGCCCACCCTGCTGTAAGGCATCGCCGCATTCTCGCACAGGTCTTTGGTGACGCAAGGGGTGAGTAAAGGAACGCTGGGAACCTCCCTCCCCTCCAACTTGAACATAGCCAAGGTCGCCATCCCCGACTCTGTTGTCATTACGCAACCCAGGCTCCTTCCTGCTGGGCTGACCAGAGCCTGATCCCTGCTCCTCTTTAATCTCAAACCTGGATGCTCCACCTGGTCCCTGAGACTGCCTCTCATCTAAAGACAAATCGACACATGCAGATGGTTATCGTAGAAGCATTACTATAACAAAACACCAGTCCAACACACAGTCACAGAGATACAGTCAAAGGAAACCCAGAATGTAAAGTATAACACACTAGGGATGTCACGAGAACCGATACTTCGGTACCAAGTCGATGCCAAAATTCTGAAAAAAGTGACGGTACTCTTTTTCTACAGTACCGAAGGTCCCGTACGATGCCTGTAATGGTCGTTGGAAAGGGATGAGACGGTGAGGAAAATGTTCCCACCGGTTAATAAACTAGTGACATCACCGGTGTCACCGATTACACCGGACATTTTACAAGAAAGATTGCGGTCAACATGTGCAGAGCGCTGACTCTGATCTTTACAGTCAGGTGGTGGTGTGTCTGGCCTCTCCGGTAGCGATTTTGCTGCGGGGCTCCTCTGCAGGGGTCTACCTGGCTCCGTGCACACCCGCTGTGACGGCTCCATCCGCCTCACGGTGATTACCTCATTAACGTTAGGTTCCCTTATAGCATTGGGATTAAATGTGAAATATTGCCAAATAGGTACGTTTGCTTTTCACTTCGACAATAAATCCTCTGCCTCCTGCTCCCACTACTCTGAGCTGATGGACCAGATGCATTCACGGTCAGTATGTAGCGTCCATCGTCTGACTATCGATTGATAGCATACCGCTGATATGCCAAAATGGACAAAATGGGTCAATTATTTTTATTTATTACTTAAAGGCTACAGTTCCTCTGGGTTTTGTTCGCGAGTTTGGGGACAATGGAACGTGACATTGGCCGGAGCAGCTGGGGCGGTATTGCATTCGCTTTACCGCACCGTTGTGACGAAAAGAGAGCTGAGCCGGAAGGCAAAGCTCTCGATCTACCAGTCAATCTTGGCTCCTACTCTCACCTTTGGTCATGAGGGCTGGGTGATGACCGAAAGAACTAGATCGCAGGTATAAGCAGCCGAAATGGTTTTCCTCAGGAGGGTGGCTGCGTCTCCCTTAGAGATAGGGTGAGATGCTCAGTCATCCGTGAGGGACTTAAAGTAGAGCCGCTGCTCCTTTGCGTTAAAAGGAGCCGCCAGCTGAGGTAGTTCGGGCGTCTAGTGAGGATGCCCCCTGGGCGCCTCTCTAGGAAGGTGTTCCAGGTACGACCAGCTGGAGGAGGCCACGGAGAAGACCCAGGACTAGGTGGAGAGATTATATCTCCACTCTGGCCTGGGAACGCCTCGGGGTCCCCCAGTCAGAGCTGCTTAATGTGGGCCGGGAAAGGGAAGTTTGGGTCCCCTGCTGGAGCTGTTGCCCCCCACAACCCGACCCCGGATAAGCGGTTGAAGATGGATGGATGGACTTAAAGGCTACATGCCTCTGTTTTTTGTAATGTTAAAATGATTTTAATAAAAGAGTACGTGTCGAATTACATGGGATTTATTGTTTTGTTTTTACCGTGGTATCGAATTTGGTATCGAGAATCGTGTAAATTCACTGGCGTTGGTATCGACTACTAGATTTCTGGTACCGTGACATCCCTATAAAACACACAGTCCACATTGTATATCTACCTGGCCTGCTGGAATCGGAGCACATGTGAGACGCGTTGGAAGCAAAGGAGTCCAGAGCGTGGTTGGTCACAGAACCATCTGGTTGGATCGACAGCTGGCACATCTTGTAGTCATCTCTGGGCTCGAACCCGTGAAGCGAGTCATCCACAGAGCCACCGAGACCACCCAAGTCCACACCGGCTCCGTTCACATTCCTGGCGTTC
Organism: Sebastiscus tertius; assembly: GCA_916701665.1. Lineage (NCBI taxonomy): Eukaryota > Metazoa > Chordata > Actinopteri > Perciformes > Sebastidae > Sebastiscus > Sebastiscus tertius. The sequence goes on along the minus strand of CAKAOH010021463.1, from coordinate 13,846 downwards.
TGGTGGTCCCGGTCCAAACCTGAAGACATTGAAGCCATGGAAGACAGAGATGGAGCAAAGACAGACTGACTGATAGACTGAGGGCCTGTGTAGGAGATCTGCAGCTGGTCTATGAGCTTCTGAGCACTGCACAGACACTCCTGTAAGGTCTTCAGCTCCCTCTCTGACACCTCCAGACGCACTTTGAGTCTCTCATTCTCCTGCTCCTTGTGCAGCAGCTCCTGTTGGGTCTCATTGAGGACCAGCACCACTTCTCCCAGCAGGGTGTCCACTGCTGCAGACATGGCAGTCTGGATGGTTGGAGCCAGGCGTGACTTCAGAGAGGTGACTGTCATGTTGCCCTGCAGAGCTCCATAAGCAGCCTTGTCTGGTTTCCTCTCATAGCAGGACTCCACTGCTCCTGTCCTGTCTGGGATGTTGATGATGCTCTGTTTGCGGTTTCCACTGTTTGAAGGAGATGAATCCATGCTGGCAGCATAGCCTGTCCTCCTGGAAGTCATGGTGTTAGAGTAGCTGTGATGTGATGCGACTCTCTCTCTGCAGGCCTAACTGCAGCTAGCTACCATTAGCCTGATAGCTTGTTTATAACTAACAATAACAGCCAGTTAAAGTCTCTCTGCTGCAGGGACCAGGACTCTGGAGGAGAAACCTGCTGCTGGTGGTTAAAGGAGATATTAAAGTCTGTTTATTTTAGTCTGAGTTTGATATCTTCAGGAGCGACTCACCTCATCTCATCTGCAGCCTGCAGGACTACTGTGCGCTGAGGCCTGTCGCACAGAGATGATGTCAAGTACTGTCGAACAGAGATGACGTGAAGCTGTGCAGGAGCAGAGGGGGGTTCACTGAACCCTGGGTGTTGACTTGAAGGGAGTTTAATTAGCTTCTATAAGCATTACTTACAGAAGATAGAGAAGTTTTCTTTTCTTTTTTTAAGATAGAGTAGTTTTCTTTTTTTTTTAAGATAGAGTAGTTTTCTTTTTTTTTAAGATAGAGTAATTTTCTTTTTTTTAAAGATAGAGTAATTTTCTTTTTTTTAAAGATAGAGTAGTTTTCTTTTTTTTTTAAGATAGAGTAGTTTTCTTTTTTTTTAAGATAGAGTAGTTTTCTTTTTTTTTAAGATAGAGTAGTTTTCTTTTCTTTTTTAAAACACACGAACACACTGTTTTTAAAGTCACATGCATTGAAATTTATGGATTTGGTCAAATTTAAAAACGCAATAATTATGTTTAAAGATTCAAGATTCAAGATTCAAGAGTTTTATTTGCCATTTGCACCTAAGTACATTGGAATTCTGAGCAGTTTACACCGAGTCAAATTTAAGAAAGGAAAAAGGTAGAAAAGGCACAAGGTAATTACAGTACAAAATAAGTAGCACATTCAACTCAACACAATAAATAAATAAATTATTAAAATATAAAGCGCCCTCAGTGTAGTCAATAAATAAACTAAACTACCCTCTGCATAGGAACGATACCCCCAGAATACAAATATACAGTATATATTATATATGCTCCATGACCATGTTAAAAGAACATCTAACTTAATATTTAAAAAAAGAAATAATTAATATATTTCAGACAATTACACAGTGGAAGGCAGCACGTTGCACAGCAGTACAGTCCATTCAGATCAGGTGTACTGTGTGTCAATAATGGTATGGAGGTGAGGTGTGGGGTATTTGTGTCCCTCTTTAACGTCCTTTGCCACCAGTCTTATTGTAGCTTGGAAGTAGTAGGGTAGTAGGGAAATATAAGTTTTTCTTCTACCTACTCCTTTTCGGACACTATAACTCTTGTTTTGTTTGTTATTATTTTGTATCTGTTTTTATTTATTTTATGTTCGAAATAAAGTCTTTCGTTCATTCATTCATTCATTCATTCATTCAAATCACATTTTATATACCTAGCCATTTTTTGTTTCTACTAAATCTTGCATATTAAAAAGTTTCGTTTTTTTTTTGCATAGACACAGCGGCTGCTCCGGCTCCTGCAAATGGTGCTGATATCTATCGCAATGTTTGTTAAAAAGTCTGTCTTTCACGGAATCATCCACTTTTTATTGTGCTGCACCATCGCACGTTGTTCACTGTGTTATGTTCTATGTTTGTGACTGTTTTTATATGTCTTTGTTTGCACCTATGTCCGTGAGCAACAACATTTAGTTTTAACCGTGTACTTGAACTTGAACTCATGGGTGGAAATCTGAATGCACATCATTATCATGTTTTCTGGGACTGTCCTGTTGTTCAAGATTGTTGGAGAGAGATTCATGATGCGAGACTTTATTTTTTGGACTTAGCCTATGCCTCAAGAATGGTTGAAAAGAGACACGTATTTATTAAATATATTGCTGGTAGCTGGTAAAAAAGGCTCTGATGAGGAAATGAGCTTCAGGGCGAGGGGAGGGGTACTAATCCAGCCTTGATCTGTCTCTGCACAGGTAATGTTCAGATGTACATCTATTATTGATATGTTCTGTGATGTTCTGTTTTAGCAGTTACCATATTTATTTTACTACTTTTTTGTATTACTTTATTTATCTGCTTTTATTGTCTTGTGAAGCACTTTGTAACATCTGTTTTGAGAAGTGCTAAATAAATAAATGTATTATTATTATTATCTATTATTCATTTTGGATACGGCATTTCTGAGTAGGGGCCTGAGCCAGACGCTCAAAGAAGGTTCAAGAGGTTGATATATAATTGGACAATAAAAACAGGAATGAATGAAACATTTTAGAAATGACTTAATAAAAATAAAAAATGACTACGATAATTAATATTTCAATAAAATACATTCAAATAAATTAATAAAATCAGAAGTCGTGATAGTCACTTGTGTCTTTTATTCAAGCCTGACTCCATGTATTCATTTGTTCTTTTTTCTTAGTTGAGTTAATGTGCATGTTTAATATGCATCCTATTTATCAGCCTGTAAGTTATTTCTCAGGGTGAAATGTGGTCCAACTTGACAGCAGTGCTGCAGCCATTTGGGGAGTTTTCCTCTTTTCAATCTAAAATTATACTTCCAGGGTTCAAAATGTAAAGTCTCCGCAGGTCATCGACCTCTCGGAGGGTTAAACAAACTCTGATTTACCCCATCCTGTGATTACAGGATGCTGTGAAACTGGCCAAATGTAGGCTATCATGAACTTTCTGATGCTTTGCAGATGAACCGCCCAATGTCACAGTGTAATCCATCATGAAAACTAATTACAGTCACCCACACCCAGTTGAGTAACTGAAAAGACACAGAGCTGGCCTGGCTGTTTGCTTGATACACCCATATTCATATATGCACAGTGCTGCCTCTCATAATTTCCGGCTCTAGGAGGCACTGTAGACTGCTTTAATGTTGACTGATAGTGAGGTCAAACCTACATTAAACATCTCCCATCGGAATGACTCCTTACAAACAAGAAAATACGGACCGCTTTAACATGTTTGATTTAAGTTATTGGTTTTCTTCTTCAGAGAGAGATGAGGTGAATCCTTAGGCAATGCAGTCCACTGAATACTGGCTGCAGAATTCATAATTGAAAAAGTGTGTTGCAGAGTCTCATTCCTGCATCTGTTTAACAGCAGCTGGATCTTTTATAGATGAAATAAAATTTTGTTTTTTAAAAAGTGAACTAAGTGAAGAAAAATCTAGTTAATTGTAGTTTTATAGAGCACATTTGACTCATTCAGGGAGGCTCTGGGACAAAGCTGGCACCTCGTGCTGTTGTTGTTTTCCTGAAAAATGTCAATTTTAATGATTTACTTGCACATCAATTGTGAAATTTGCATTATTGAGCCAATGAATTGCCATGATCGCATCTTACTGTGTGTGTTAGCTATAAATAAATGCTATTTATTCTGCCAATCTAACTATGACAGGACCATGTATTCATTTGGGGTGCTTCCATTTAATATATAAAAAATAATTTAATCCATATACGCACCCGTTTCCGATGAGGAAAGCAGACCCATCCCAGCCACACAGTGGTTGGGGAAAAAATGACGTGGTCCGTGGCAAAGAGGGACAGGGCATTGTGGGATTATGTAACAAACCGTCTAACAGTTACCATCTGCTTGACTTAGTGTCTCTTCCAGAGTCACAACAGAAATATGTCTTACTCTGCAACTCGCTCGTATTTGCCTGTCACACCATCTATGTTCATATGAACTCTACAGACGCGCTTTACCATAAACATCATGGAATAAAGCATTACATGTTTTTCAGTGTTGAATTCAGATATGATACACAAACACAACCCGTATTGCACAATACATAAACATCCCCACATTCCTACACGCAAATATATGCATCTCCTTCACACGTACACACCCACACTCGTCCCTGTACTGTATGTACTCAGAACCCAAACAGTCACTCACCCACAGACATCATCTCATACAAGACAGGAAGAAAGTATACAATAATGATATAAGAAATAAAAGTAATCAGTCGTCTATTTTGGGGAATTCTTCGTGATGTTATACCTGTCCACACGTTATAGAATCACATGAAGGAGAGGAACAATATATTTGCATACTGTAGCAGGAATACGACACAATAGATAGAGGTGTTGTTTCTCAGTCAGAGCTGACTGAACTTCTGGTACGGGACAATACGAGCTGGCTACTTTTTCTGCAGTCTAATCTCAAAGTCAGAGCGGAGATGTGAGCGTACAGCTTGATTTAAAGCCACAGCTGTCACATAAAGTTGCTTTTCCACGTGTCACATCAACAGAAGATGTTGTTCAGTTCTTCTCTTCCCTAGAAGCGTTGAGTGGAGTTTTTCTCGTTGTGACGTGCCATTTTTCTTAAGAAAAGCACCAGCATGGCAATCATTACGAATCATTCCCAGAACGGGTCCAGTCAGGTTTATTTCTGGCCTTTTGATCAACAGCTGCACAACCCCTTCAGTATTGCTGCAGCGTTCGGAGTCACACACTTTATTTAGGCGAGAGGTTATGTGACAGAGAATATGGGATATGCTGTCTGTCGCCACTGGCATATGTCAGGGATGATACATTTCCAATGAATCAAAACCCTGACGAAGAGATTTCCCAATCCTATGCAATTTCCCTCAGCCTTAAAAGGAAAACAAGAGCTCATTAACAAGTGAGACACGCTCTGAAAAACCTGCACATCACTGAGGAATGCGACCGGAATGGTGGTTCAATTCACCAGAACATTAGGTAGCAGTGATGTAACTAATAGCAGACTATAGTAATACCACTTACAGTCACTCCCATTACTAAACCATTTAGCGAGGAAGGAGGGGGAGCTGGTGCAGAAGAGGTCGGGAATAAGGGGGGATTGGTGGGAGGGTGGAAAGAAGGAGGTGATTGTTGGGGAGAAGGAAAACGTATAAAGGAGGAGAGAGCAAGAGAGGGAGCAAGTGGAGGGAAGACGAGGAGAGAGGAGCTCACTCACATTTTTGATAAAGATTTCAAACTTTTGCAAACAACAGGTAAGTTCTTATCTTTTAATGTTGGACATATTTTCACTCTGAACACAGTCGAGGAGAGTTCAGCCATGGCACGAAAGAGCACAGAGTAGATTAGTATTCAACGGTGGCTCCTGCTCTGTTTTCAATGCTTGACTTATTTGAGGAGATTTTTGAATGGGCTTCATTGTTATCTCTCTCTGCACGTCCACCACGGAGCATATTTCATGTATGTTTGGGTGGATTCTTCTGGAAATCTCAACATGCAGCTTTCCTGTAACTGGAGCCAGCAGAGAGGGCTGAGTCTTGGGTGTGTGTAGGCATTTGGACCTGTTGTGCAATACCGCCTGGAATGCCGAATTAGTGTGAAGTACCTCCAAAGTTCAACAAATGAGGATTATTTCTAGCAACTCTGTATACAAAGGCCATAAATCACTGACAAACATGACACAGAATAATACATTTCAACTAAAGAAGTGTCCACAGTTTTGTCATTTGCTTACTCAAGAGTAAAAGCAGGGTGCTCTGGTTTGGAGAAAACAGTTTGTTAGGGAGGTTTTTGTATTTTCCATACAGACACTATCACATTTAAGCCATTTGTTTCATTCCCTGTGCAGTCATATAATCTCTAATAGTAACAGCATCAGCGGAGAAGTGACTGTATGTCCTCATTCAGGCTCTTTCAAGCAAGAAAAAACAGAAACTCTCTGAATGTACATTTTGCTGGAAACCCAAGGGGCTGATACTTTTCATTCCTATACAAAAAAAGCAGCTTCTTTCCAACTAACTGATGGAATTTACTTTTCTATGATTTCCCACAGAGCACGATGGCTGCCAGCAGGGACCTCGCTTTTCCCCTGGTGATCGTTTGCCTGCTTCTCATCAGAGGTTACTCTCCCCTGCCTACGACATCACAAGCTGCAGGGAGCAATCCCACGGGACGTCTGACCCCACCTGAGTTTGAGAGCGACGCCTTTTTTTATGCCTCAGACGATTACACTCAGTATGAGGACCCAGTCACCACTACTCCACACAACAGAGTGTCTCCATATGGGGGGACTACTGATCGGTGCGTCTACGACCCCTGTCTCGAGTCTCAGACCACCTGTGCTGATCTAGCAGCCTTAACCGGCTGCTTGTGTCCAGGGTTCACTTTACACAATGTGGTTCCAGAGGCTCCCCTCCTGAAGTCAGTGTCCTGGAACGGGTCAGAGGTCGTACTTAAGTGGTGTGCACCTCATTCATACGTCACAGCTTATGCTGTGACAGTAGGGGGGGAAGATAGGCAGACGTTTGGGAAGCACCGGAGGAGCGGCGGAGTGGGAGACGTGGAGCACATCGCAGAGGTTTGCGTGTTTGCAGTGAATGATGCTGGAGACAGCAAGGGGTCCTGTTCGATGTACCAGCCCAGGGACAGCAGCCTGCCTCTGGTAGCAGGACTCATCGGGGGAGCTCTGGGCTTCCTGTTGCTCCTCTTGCTGGCCCTCCTGCTCTGGAGGCACAGGAGGCAAAGGAAACAGGAGGCCAACATCTCTATGCACAACACAGCTGAGACACAGTGAGCAGAAAACAGAACAAGACTCGGTAGAGCTTAGACTCCGTCCCACGAGACTCCCCAGCGCCATCGCAGTTAATTAACTGTGAGTACATTACAACGTCTGAGGTTTTCTGCACAGAGAGGATTCTTGAAAATGCGGAAGAAAATAAGGTTCGTCATCTCACATGAATATCTGACTGGTAATGTTTGTCATTTTTGAGAACCCCTTGGTGGGCTGTAAAAAGAAACCCCCACATCCATGATTTGAAAAGCAGCTGCGGAAAAATATTGCACTTATTATTATGTTTTCTGGAAATGAATCCCAGAAGACAAAGACAAATTTTGAAAGAAAGATAATGGGAATTTTTTGCATTTCAAAAATGAGCTGTTTGGTGGCCGGCGCTCAGGATGTGGTCCCTGTTTACAGCTGCTCATTTAGATCATTATAGTTAATGGGATAAAACATGCAAAACCACCAGTACGGTAATTTAAGTATTTATTTATTCCTTGATTTCAGGGAATTTGAGATGTTGGTTCATTCCTCAAAAAACTATTGTCTAACAGCAGCCGTCATAGTCCCGTGAAAACCACGTATCTCCAAAACATCAGCTTTCATGAGCTCAGGAAACTGACTTGTTATCAGCTTTGCGTCAGGCATTTGTCTAGTAATCAAATTATTTTATTTAGCTTAATAAGTAAAAGCATTTTCTAAACTCAACGTTGGAACATACAATGAAAATATCAATACATTTATGCCAGAGTCAACAGCTGATTGTTGACTGAGGTTTAAATGAGTTTGAATATTTTGGTATTATTTGTGGTTGTGTTTGAATAATTTAATCAGGAAGCACACGTCACAACATACTGTATAGAAAGAATGGTGGTGTTATATTTTCTTTGAAACTCTCTGTGAGAGATTTATGTATTTAATTACGGAGTGATTTATGGTTTTAAGGGCTGAGAGTGAATGTGCTGTATTTATGAACATCATTCGGTTTGTTGCCGTAGATCTTGTACACGTTAAGAGTTTGACAAGTTTGCTTAAACTGATACAAGTTTAGAGAAACAAACTGAAACTATTGTGTGTGTACAGTATGTTAAAGGTTATTTAACAGCCTTGGGATGGGTGTGTTTTTTCCATCTGTCCCATCTTCGGAAGTTGTGTCAGCGTATACTGGATGAGTGCTCAGTGCTGGTTTTTCCAGCTGTCACACAATGGCCTTTTCAGCGGATATGGATTTTGCGCGGCTTGTCTCATTCCAGCTGAGACTTCCAGTCATCCAGCACTGAACTGGAGAGAAGCTTCAGGCTTTTTTTTTTTTTTTTGCCATGATGAAAAAGAGAAGAAAGTCCAATATTTAAATCCCCCCCCAGTTTATCTCATGTTCAAGCCTCCATCTGCATGTCTCGCAGCCATGTTATAATTCCTTTTTTTGCTCCTGCTGCTGCTGCTGCCACGAGTTGTTCCACCGCTCCTGGCGTCTTTCTCATTCCAGCTGCACTGCACAACTTACATCGCACAGAGCTGCATGGAAGTCATCTAACATCTGTAATTTGGAGACACAACAGATTGTTCGTTTCGGTCGCTGAAATGGCCTCAAGATGTTGCTTTCATGACACATATTCAGCCCGGGTGCAGTCGCTCTCGAACTGGGAGGGAAATCTTGACATGAATGGGCCAGTACGAGACGAAATGTAAAAACATGGACATACAATATCAGCCTGTTTTTGACGACATGTAATGTACTTAAACCCCATGCAAGTTTAACAGGAACTACAATCAGAGCAGAGCTGTTCTGCTGATGGTACCAGAACAACATGTACTCATGTGCCTTATTTCAAAAGGAATGTGGTTTGCCTTTTTTTAAATAAACTATTTTTTTTTAGAAATGTTGAATTCTTTTGAATGCTTTTGAATCATAATCTACTTATTACGCAGAGTTCAAAAGTTCTCAGTGTGCAAACTAGTATCCATTCATACTTTGTTTCTGCAGCTGCCCTTGGAGTGTAAACGCTTCTGAGCTCTTTGGTTATAAGAATGCAGAACCCAGAATAGTAAAACCTCAATATAAGACATAAAAGCTGCATTATAAGTGAAAAGAAAATTAGATTTGGTTGGTAAACTGCATCGCTTTCTCTTCCTCATAATCTACCCGTATGGAAGCAAAAAACGGCCGTAATAATTAGAATTTTATACACCAGATTGTAAAACTGATCTAATACTGAACAATTACATTTAAATCACACTAAATGTATAACATTGACATATTTATCTATCTTTATTTATGTGTTTTGAATTGTCCTCTTTGAAATTTAAAGAGGGTGATTTCAAGTCTGTCTCAGTCAAAAACATTTTCTTTTTTTTATATGTTCAAAATAGAGAAAATTTGAGTGTGTGGGGTTTTCCAGTCTCTCATCTGAACTTAAATGACCTAATGTTGGATTCCTTATCCTGGCAAGCTTGAATACATCCATCCAACCATTATCTGTAACTGATTATCCTATTCAGGATCGTTGGGCGATCGCCAGACTATCACAGGGCTGAAACGTAGAGACAGACAACCGTTCACGCTCACATTCACATTCACACCTACGGGACATTTAGAGTCAACAATGAACCTGCATGTCTTTAGACTGCGGGAGGAAACCTGAGAACCCGGAGAAAACCAACGCTGACATGGGGGAGAACATGCAAACTCCACACAGAAGGACCCCAAGCCGGTCGTTTGAACCTACGACCCTCTCACTGTGAGGTGGCAAATGTTTAATCTTGAATTTTTATGTCTGAATCAAATTAAATCAAGATTTAGGGCTCACACTACCTGAAGTTACTCTTTTTAAGGTCAAATATTTCAATGCTATAAATTCAATGGTATTTGATTTTCAACATTAAGAGCTCAGGAGTGATGTAGTGTCACTATTTGCCTTCCATTGCTTTCATACACTGGAGCTGTTCTTAGTAAGAATATCATTGACATTTACGATTGTTTTTTGGTAACATTTGTTTGAAGATGAATGTATTAGTTACATTTCTACTCTAAAAATGTGAGCTAATGACAGTAAACACACCACCCTCCTCCTCAGGCAGGCGGGGTGCCTCCGCTGTTAGTGGGAATAAAGTGGAGGATCATCTGGAAGAAGCACAGATGTGATGTGCAGGATGTGCAGGATGTGCGTAGGAGAAGTAATGTGTCTGCTCTTGTGAACTGTTTCTCATTTTGAACATCACAAAGCGAAAGACAAAGCAGATACAGCAACAGATAAAATGATGAATCTCAGATATGACTCTGCTTTTTTTGTAACTGCAGGCGAATTTTGCAACAAGGTCGTCAGCAAAGCCGTGTGTTGTGTCCAGCACGGAGTCACGTTGAATCACTGCTGTCTCATTCAGTAAACCCGGTGACTCATGTTACAAGAGGTCACATATGAAACAGCAAATCAGTTGAATTCCGGCTGCGGGTTTTATTTCACAAGAAAATACCTGGGTGTTGGTCTCTACCTGCCGCCTCTGTTACTGTAACTGTGTGATTAACAGTGACGATAGAGTGTGTTTGTTTAAGAATGAGTATTTGTGTAAGAATGAGTATTTGTGTAGTCTACGAACGGCTGCCCGGCATGTTTGTGTGGGTATTTATGAAGTTTTGGATTCTCCCCGCAGGTGTTGCATTAAGTTAGGAAGCTGATACAAGTGACTCACCTCATTAGCTCTACCAAATAAAACATTTTTACGTAAACCACCAAGCACACTAGACATTTTTTAAGGGACATTAAGTAATCCAGGACTTTTATCAGTGTCAAAGGCAGCCTACCTTTTAAAGGCCTCTGTTGACTGCCCTCAGGCTTGGAGAGGAAAAATCACCTCATTGCCCTCTGCTGGTCACATTCAATCCTCAGAGAAGAGGCATGACTGCACTAAAGGGCAGAAAAGATATTAGACACAAAAGAAATATAATCATATTAGACTCAGCAGGTTTCAATGCAACATGAGACAAACAGATTCAGTCATTCAAGGTAAGAGAAGCATTTAGATCCTTTACCTTTAAAGCTGCAGCGGGTAGAAATGGAGCTAATATGATTAAGAAAAGTTATTTTTATAAAACGGTTGCTATATCCTGACAGTAGTGCATGAGACAGGCAATCTGAAAACAATCATGTGCCTCTGTGTCAAACTGGACAGCGTTGATCAAATATGAATCAATATTGTGTTACTGTAATGCCTATTTCTCTCCTCAAATGTTTTCGGAAACATCTTGTAGTGCACTGTTTAGCTGTAAAATGAGAAAGTTTGTGACCCAGCAGCCATGTTGAGATCAGTTGAGGAAATACCAAGCACCGCTCACATGACCGGAGCTCAGCCAATAGGAAAGCTCTCTTTCTCTGAAATGACCTGTGATTGGCCAAAGTCTCCCGTCACAGGCTAGATTTCTTAAAGCCTGCAAACAGAGCCATGAGGAGGAGCAGAAGTCTCTCAGAACACTTGAATTACAATATGCTGAAAGGTTATTATGGACTTTATGCCCAATGATGCCAAAAAATTGTAAATTGTAAATACCAAATGTACTTAAAGTATCAAAAGAAAAAGTGCTCATTATGTACAGTAGAGTAGCCCCTGTCAGTGCTTTACACAGACGTGGAGATTATAATTAATTTATATCGTTTGGGTTATTTATAAGAAAGACTCATATTCTACAAGATATTAAATAATAAGGCAGATGTGCAAAATCTGATTCTGCAAAGTTTATTGCTGTAAAGTTCCACTCAGTGAAGTGGAAAGTGGTATAAATTAAAATAATCAAGTATGTACTGTTTTGTTTATTGTTAATCTAACAATAGAAATCATTGTTAATAGAAATCACGACAGCATGAACAGAAAAACTGAGATAACAGAGACACTGTTGTAGCGGAGACTAATTTCAGTAATTTCAGTAACAATGATGGATAAAGTGAGTTAAAAAATGCTAATTGGCGACCTGATTTGACCCTCTTCTGCAGCAGCTTTTGCAAATTAAACTATTTTTCATTAAGTGTTATTTTGTCTGCCTGCTGTATTGTATATGCAGTTACATTAAATAAGGCGTTTCATTTCCAGAGTGTATTTTCATGGCAGCAGCTTGCAGCTGAGGCTTAAAGAGGCTTTACAGCAATGAAATGTAATTGTAGGCTGTAATATTCTGTTCATCTCATAACATTATACTGGTACCTATTCCAAACAACCATTCATTTTCATGCAATTAATTATTCGTGAAAAATTAATTTGCATTTGCTGCTGGGAAAATGAATGTTAGTTTTTATTATTAGTAATCCACCAGCAGGGGCACTAATGGCTGCTTTCTGTGCACGCTGGGGTCAGCTTTTACAGGGCATAAAATCTGCAAAGTGGGTCAGGCATCCATCAGAGCCCATTATTAGATCTAGACAGGCCTGAATGCGTAGCGGTTTTTATTCAAATGCAGAAAAGGTTTCCACTTCTTTGGTTTTCAAAGCTTTTTGTAGACAGTATAATGAATAAAAAAAGCAAAGCAAATGAAAGGATGTCAATCAGAGAAGTCTTTGCTAAACCAGCGAGGTGTCGTTCCGAGTTAAATAAACATCATTTTACAGAGGGGACTCTGGGCCATGTTGTGGCCTTCATCACAGGAAACTCTGGGTCTAAGTGGGTGGTTGTAGAAACTGATCCCCTCCAACCCTGCAGGCGTCTCATCCTGTTTACTCCCGTTATGTCTCAGACTGTGTCTGTCTGTCTTGGCTCAAACCGAGACTCTGTAAATAAAAAGATTAACTTCTGTCTCAAAGTGTAACTCTGATGTCACTGGAAGGATGATCGGGATTTATGTAAATGCAACAAGGCGTGTGTTAGATTACGGTTTCTTCTTTTGGCACCGTCGCCGTCGAAAAAAACCCCAAGAGTGTGACATCTTTCATCATCCAGACATCTTTCAGAGCAGGTTCAGTGTGAGTCAGAGATACTTTTATGTGTTTCCACAGGAACCACTAGAGGTCATTATCGCAAAGAGCACTGTTCAAAGCCACCCCTGGCATGCACTCAGTGATAATGTAGAGGAAATGGAAATTAGTTGCTCTAATAAGGATGAAAATGAGTTTGCAGCGGTAATCAGCTCAGCCACATTTCGACATCGCAGGGGAGAGTACGCCTAAGTGTGTTTGAAGAAGCAGCTAAATGTTTGCTTTCCATCACTGTTTCTTTTCCCCCAAAATGTATCATCCGCTGCTCGACAGGCAGGTCAGCGTTCTCCTCTCAACCCCCCAGGATGGCTCAGCGAGAGCGTTTCATAAAGGAGAGGAGGAGAAGATCTTTCCTCTTTTTTTTTTTTTCTCCCCATTTCCTTGTATGAAGAGCAAGGGGTAACCATGGCAACCTGGCATTATACAGGACGGAGTTGAGGAGGTTGAAACTGAGCTCTAGCTTGGAGAGGAGAGTTATCAATCACTTTGGCATCAGCACTGTCACTCACACATACAAACAAACACACACTCACACACCTGCTCTTTCAACCGTCACATGCCTTCACAGGCCAGGAATCATGACATTTTCCTTTCCGTCAGACAACAAAAAAAAAAATCCACTTCAGTATGCCGCTGTCAAGAGAATAGATCTGGATGCATAAAACACTCATGTTAAAGGGCAAGGAGATGTTTCCAATGGTCAGTATACCAGATTATAATTCATCATCTGTTTTCAGTCTAACTAGAAAAATCCACTCCAGTCATAAAATTAAATTAATTTCATTCATTTAGAAAACAGAAGAAGAAAATTCTTGAAATCATTTTTGTTAAAAGAAAATATTTTCTTGTTTCAGTTTGTTTTGCAATAGGCCATGACCGTTATTCGATTTGCAATAATTAAAGATGTGGA
>CAKAOH010021462.1:34162-73303 GCA_916701665.1 Sebastiscus tertius | reverse complement strand
CACTAGATATTCTCAGAGCTACTAACTCTTCTGCAGTGTGGAGTGAGCGCGCGCTCACGTCTAGAGGTGGAGCGAGCTGAGCGAGAACGCACGCGCTGTCTGAGTGAAGGCGAGCAGGCAGAGGAGGAGAGGCAGCGGCTACACGCGAACGCGCATATGCGAGAGCGCATGTGTGCCGACCCGCTACATTTATACGCTTAAAAAATTACAAACAGTCCCTTTTAAAAAAAAAAAAAAAAAAAAATCTGTTTACGCGACCTTAATTTTACAAAATATCTCTTATATCTCTATCAAAATATCATTGTGACCCAAAACTCAGTTTGCGTGTGGACGAGAAGCCAAAACGTAGAGGAAAATATCGTTTTTTAAAAATATCTATATAGGTGTAGACAGGGCCGGTAGTGTACATGTACAATGGGTTTATCAGAGCTGTTATACTGAAAACAGCTGCCGGCTGCGGCTGAAAACGGTGTTATGAGAGCGGTGAGAGTGAATCAAAACAGTTAACAATGAGCTGAAACTCGGGTGATAATTCTCTGTGGGCTCATCACGGTGAGAAGACCTCCTTTAACACATTATTGTTTTTTTTCTACACAAAGATTGAACTCCCCCACACTACCATCACTTCACATCATCTGTGAATAACAGAGCAGGACTCACCAGGATGAAGCTGGGGTTGTTTCTGTTCCTCCAGCTGAAGGACGGCACGCTGATTTCTGGGTACTTGTTGTCATGGAGAACCTCACATCCGCTGTGGGTGTGTCCACTCAGGATGAGGCGGGGCTTAAACCACTGCAGCAGCTGAGGAGAGAAAAACCCAACATCTTCCTCAAGAGGCTGGTTGCTGCTGGCTTACATCATCAGTTTCATCATCATCAGTATACGGCACTGTTTCTGACAGCAGGCTGTTGTACTGTATTTTAACTAGATGAAAGAGCTCCAGAGGCTCCAGAGGTGCTTTAAGAGACGGCAGTGTGATGAGACTGCAGAGATGCTCACCCTCTGTGAGGCCTCCTTAGACAACACGTCATACTTCTCTCTGAACAGCAGGTGTCGCTCTTCAGGCGGTGCAGCATCCAGTCCTGTGCAGCCGGCATCGCTCACTCTGTACAGAGGATAGTGCTGGAGGACAGGGAGAACAGGGAGAACAGGAGGATTATTATTACACCACTTCAGCTTTTTTATTCTTAAATTATGTGTTGCAATTTTGATATCTCAAAGAAAAGATTGACATTTATGTGGGATGGTTTTGACCAAATATTGTGCTACAATAACAAGAAATTGGATTAACACTTCCTGCTAAAACAATAAAATAAAATAATAAATAAGTCGATCGACTGAAAATGAATCATCACCAATTAATTTGATAGCCAAGTTATTGTTTCAGTCATTTATCAAAGAATAATAACAAATGTTTCCGGGTTCAAGCTTCTCAAATTTGAGGATTTGCTGCTTTTTTATGATTTATATAATTGAATATCTTTTTTTTTATCATTATTTTGGGCTCTTTTTCACTATTTTCTGACATTTCAAAGATTAAATGATTAATCAATTAAACGAAAAAATAATCAACAAATTAATCGACAATGAAAATAATCATTAGAGCTGGCAATTTATTAATTTGAACTTTCTGTAAGGCCTTTTGGTTTTCTCCATTATGTAGCTTTACTGTCTGATAGTATCACAGTGTGTGTATATATATATTTATTCTGTTCCAGTTCTTCTTTAAACCTACAGTATGATGTTTACACTGAGTGATTAATGGATTAGTGGATTAATGAGTGTTAACGGCTGTAGCTTTCCATCAAATTATGTAACAATATTAGATATTCTAGATCAGGGCTTCTCAAACTTTTAGGGACTGTGGACCCCTTACAGGGGAGAATGTTTTCCAAGGACGCCCTCATAATCCTAACACTGATTAAGCATAACGCTTACTACCATTAGATTTCATTGGAACTATTTTTATTCTAACATTTGTCAACCTAAATACTTCAGACCTGTTTCATAATGATAAACAGAAACACGATTCAGTTTGAATCATGTTAAGATAAGATGAGATAATCCTTAATTAGTCCCGCAGCGGGGAAATTTGTAATGTTATTGAATATTTCAGTAGCAAGACCGGCATAATCCTAATAAATCCAGATGTTTATAATGACCACTCTAACGCTGACTTTCAGTAAGTGCTTCAACTTATAAATAATGAACTTATTGCTGTGTGTAACAATCATATCAGAGTTTTTATTGGCCCAAAGCTAACGTGGATGGGAGTAATGGACACAATATGCTTGTTTTATTTGGCACAAATGGTCCCCATCTGTAGATATGCACTTTTCAATGATAAAGCACAATTTTATAATTTATAGAAAATTATTTTGCTGACAAGGTGCCACGGACCCCACTTTGAGAATCACTGCTCTAGATGTCTTGTGCATCATTTTATAGACATTTCTCCAACATTCAGCCTGACGTGTGTTATCGTTAGAAACTTCTGGATCTTCACAAAGATTATAAATAAAGTTCTGTGGGTTTTGAACAGTAATTGGATACAGTGTGTGTCAGTGGGGTTTCACTTCTTAGGGCGGCAACTAACAACTGTTAAATTTCTTTTAGATGAATCTGTTAATTGTCATAAAAATAATGACAAATGTCTTCAATTGTTGTGTCTGTAGCTCAGTTGGTAGAGCGGGTTGGCCAATAATTAGAGTTGATCACAACATAGGAAGGAAAAATGTAAGTTGCTCAAGACAAAATCTGCCAAATGATGGTGCTGTAATTAAATGTGATTTATAGTGACGTGTAACCGAGGGGATTCACATTTTAGAAATAGGAACCAGCTAATGTTCTGATGTATTTTACTTGATAAATGAGTTCAAACAATAAATCATTGCTTACATTTCTGCCAATTTAGTAATTGATTAACCCTCTGAGACCCACAATAGACCCGTTTTTGTCTTTTTTAAGGGGTACAGGGGGTGTTTAGGGGGAGATAGCAGTAAATATCACAAAGAAGTGGTGTACATCATCTGAAAGCTGGGAACCTGAAGATTAATTTGAATGAATAGGTGTATAGGGGTTTAGAACATTATGATGGAAGTATATGATGCTTTTCTGACACTCTATTATGTCTCATAAGTTGTTGCAGAACATTTTGGGTTGACACCATTTGTTACACTCGTTACACTCCTTTCCAACAAGCTGTTATGACGTGTTTAGAACCGATGGATTCTGTTTCATATGATATCTGTACCTCCACTCTAGCTCTAAAACTGAACCTGCTACAGCCTCTGAAAGACAGTAAAGTCGGTCGGGATGTCTCTGGGGGTTAAAGGATGAGTTTGGAAATGTTTAAGTCTCTCTTTACACAATATTCACATGCTCACATGTGTACGCTGAAACAGTTACTAGTAATCATCCTGGCTGTGAAGAGATCCCTTCTAATGTAAATGATGGGAGACACAAATCCACCGTCTTCAAAGATAATACAAAGCTTCAGCAATGTGATGATTAAATCTAGTCTGCATCTTTTTAGAGTAAAATTCTTCTCTTTCTGTGATTATCCTTCTTGTGAAGATCAGCCAGGAAACACAGCCCGGAAAAAAAAAAAAGGGAATTTCAACCTCAAAAGTCAGTAACTTTGGAAGATACCCAAAATAGTGAGCCAGTTGGTACATATGAGTTTGAGATTATCAAGACAGACGCATCCTTTAATCAACTTAATTCTTTCCCTGACTGCTGAGGAGTGAGTGGAGCCTCGTCTGCTTCGTGTTTTCAGACAGATAAGAGACAACATGCAGAGTGCACCTGGAGTTTACCTGCAGCATGACGGGGGGTGTGGGAGGATAGAGCTGCGAGCCCTCACAGTTGTCCATCGCTCCGCCGCCCGACTGCGAGTTCTGCGGAAAAGGGACAAAGAAATCATCAGCCGCCTTGTCCGACCACAAGCTCACAGCCCGTCCTCAAACATCCTTTTTGTTTCATATCCCTCCACTACTAGAAGAGAGGATAGTGGAAAAACCATGCAAATAGTAATACAAGCACCACATTTCGCATGATGATTCCCGAGGGGACACCTATATAATAACAAATATAAACAATTGGCCACTTGAAAATCCAAGATGATCGGCCGATAATGGTTTCTCTCAAAGAAATCCATCTACTTGGTCGATTTGAGTGATGTCTCTGAAGTGAACTGGAAACCATTGTGCGTATCTGATGTTGTTTGCGAAGAAGTAAGGGATCAGTTCTGAGAGTTGCCTCACGGTAGAGTCCAAAGTTTCCTTCCCTGAAAGATCGGATCAGCAGGAATATGACAAGCTCCATATCCAACACCAGGTGCCAGAACTGGAACTGTGGACTCTCAAGCCGCAAAAACACAAAGCAAAGACTCAGCGGACAGCCAGAAAGTAAGAAAAAACTTATTGGAGGATGTTAAAGCTGTAAAAAATTAGATCAAGCATACCAGAAAACATCTAATTCTACATCACAATCATTCAAATTGACCAAGTACATGCATTTCTTTAAGGAAAAACATTCCCCGCAAGTAAATTTGACAGCCATCTTGAAAAATGGACGCCATATTGCAGTTAAAAATCGTTAAAACTATCAAAATGACATCCAGCGTGCCAGAAAACATAACTTGACACCAAGATCACTCAAACCGAACAAGTAGATTAATTCTATAAGAGAAACCAATATCAGCATGTGAATTTGGCGGCCATTTTTCAAGATGGAGAATTGTTTATATTTGCTTAGCGGCCCATCGGCAATCATCATGCCAAATGTGGTGCTTGTATCTCTATTTGCACGATTTGATTGAAACATTGATGTTATCTGCTCCGCTATACTTCTGTCTGTCTGTCTGTTAGGAGGAAGAAAGAAAACAATCAGCCACCACCTTTAAGGTGTACAAACGCTGAATGTTTAAAAAGAAGAAAACTCCTTCTCCAGGTACGACTGACTTTTGGATAGAAGCGTGTTTTTGTTCCTTCTTCCTCACTTTACTTGAGTCTTTCACACTTCGTGAGCAGCAGAGTGTGTTCGTTGACAGCGTGAAAGTTTTTCCTCCCCACCTGAAGAGAACAGTTGAGGTCTCTGGAGAGTTTGATCAGCTCTTTCTCCACCGACAGGCAGATGGGACACCCGTCGCCGTGCAGGGCCACGCTGTTCACCAGCAGAAAACTGAAGAGAGAGAAAAAATAGATGAGTAACTCTGGCATGAATACATCATATTATAATCTTCTTACTCTGGGTGCTTTCAGGAAATTACCTTCACACTAAATCTGGTGCGGATGAAGCATAGCTGCTCTGACCTCTCTGGGTTTAAAGGTGGACTGTTGAGCTGCTGACCAGCCATGATAACAGCTCAGTGTGGTGTCTCTTGTACTTAAAAGGAGACGATTTCCAACCAGCTTTGTGTACGTATATGCAAATGTTAAACTCCCCCCCATGTTGCCGGAACCCAGAGCTCATTTGCCAGCAAAAGTCCGCCGGATGACGCTTTGCCGGCTCTAGGGCTGTTGTTCCAACTACAGATTGTACTTCCGCAAATGAGCAGGGAGCTCTGGGAGCTGGCAACATGGAGAGAAGCTAAACATTGTTCATTTACATATACTACCCACACTGTAAGGACACAAAGCTGGAGATAATCAGCAAAGCATCCCTTTAAGACCACACCCAGCAGTGATGTAGCGTTGTACACCGGTACAACGCTACATCACTGCTGTACGAATAAGGTTATTTGTCTGGTTGCAGTTTAGTATGAACAGAGAGGGGATGGCGCACTGAGAGTCAGTTTCCTGTATCTATATCTGGGTTTCGCCATTGCCCCGTTCCTTTAGGAAACTAGCAGCAGGTCCTGAGTCTATTAAATCCAACGGGAGAAGTGAACGTGAATTCAGATTGTTTCGCCCCATAGTAACCAAAAATATTGGACCCATTTTTCACAAGCCACATATTTTTCCAAATATTCGGACACTATGGACAAATCAGGAGAAAATTAACTTTGTTCGAGACCTTTCTC
The DNA here is from genome assembly GCA_916701665.1 of Sebastiscus tertius. NCBI lineage: Eukaryota > Metazoa > Chordata > Actinopteri > Perciformes > Sebastidae > Sebastiscus > Sebastiscus tertius. The sequence continues at coordinate 67,278 of CAKAOH010021462.1, read as the reverse complement.
TGTCTCAGCAACACACTCTCAGGAGATGTGGTAACTAACGCCCGCGAACGCCCGCGAACGCCCTGGCTAACTCATTTTTGTGATGCGAAATATGGCGCTACTGAGGCTCCTGACGGTGTATTAAATGAATAAAGTGTAAAACTGCCAATATGTCTTGTTTGTTCTCTGTTACTGATAGAAAGTTCAATCATTAAATCCACCAAACTCAAAACAAGAGTCAATACCAACAGGAGAATATACTGTTTACCATTGGCAGAGCATTTTGGCAAATTTTTCTTGGGCGCTACCCACATAATCAGCTGTGCTGCTCATCCCACAAATGCGTGATCCTTACATGTTGGACATCATTGTGAAGGTAAATAAACAGGCTTTCCAACTATGTAAAATACAATGCCAATTAGCATTGTAACAACAGAGAAATAATTGACCAAACACAAGTTTCTAAACTTTTTTTCCCGAGTTTATATATGAGCCGTGAACTTGTGATGTCTGAGAAATACTTCTAATGTGTTCAGTCTTTCTGCTTACACAGGATTTATGTGGGGGATTTTAACTGCTTGACCTGCCTGACCCTTTAAGAAGGAGCACGTTTCCCCTTTGTGGGTAATTTCCCTGCTGCAATGTTAGTCAGTTCCAAAGAAAGGAAGTTAACTTGTTTCTCTACTTCACTAACAATAAGTATGTTTTGCTTATGCATCTTGGGAGGGTGCATTGGATTAATATCTTTTGTCAAAGTACATTTGACGACCAATTGGCTCCAAATGAGGGGAGATTGATGCCACCTGGTTAAAGGAACTGTTTGTAAGAATCAGAAATGCTTGTTAACAGCGACACCTGTGGCCGTTAAGTCAACGAAAATCAGTGTCAGGCTCTCGCTTGCTCACTCTACATAGACATGAACAAGCATCGCTCAAAACAGTGAGGCGACACACGTCAGCTAAAACCACAACATCACTATATTTCATCTGCTTGGCAGTAATGTTAGCTGACCAGACGAAGGTCTCTCCATGATTCAGAGCTGATCCTAGTGTTGGCTTTCCTGCATCAGCCTCCCGACCGCGATCGGAGGGAACAGGGGAGACACCGGAGTTTTGGTCAGAGACGATAACGTTTCTCGCTGCGGAGCCCCGTCACTTCACAAGACACTGGAAACCTCTGTTGGTCTGGAGGAGCTGCAGCAGTTATTTCTGCACACACGTCCACTGTACATTCACTAGATATTCTCAGAGCTACGAAGTCTTCTGCAGTGTGGAGTGTGCGCGCACGAACGTGAGGTAGAGCGAGCTGAGTGAAGGCAAGCAGGCAGAGGAGCAGAGGAGCAGAGTACAGCAGAGACTCCGGCCCTGGAGACCAAAGCTACGGTCTCCTCCACTGTTTTGCAAGACGGGCTTCACTAGATAGAACTTTGCAGTGTTGGTGCTTCTGTGTAGTTTGTGTTGGAGTCTGAATCTGAACAGCGTAGCCACACGCAAACGCGCATTTGCGAGCGCGCATGGGACACCGACCCGGGTGATTTATACGTGTAAGAAGTTACAAACAGTCCCTTTTAAAGTGGCATTAATTCCAGAGATGCTCCCTGATTGGCCACAGACAGCAGGTGACAAGATAGAAAAGGTCTTTGGAAGACAACAAACTGTTTTTTCACTCTGCAGGAAAATGAAGGAAGGTTAATGTTTTGTGTATTGGAAGGTGTTTTTTCTCATTAATTGTCTGCAGAGAACCCTGAGTGATAAAGCTAATGAAATAGTTTGTTTCCCTTTTTGTGGCCGGTCTGAATAAATTTTGCTTTTCTGGAAAATCAACGCCCCCATGCAACCATCCTCAAGTGCAACACATAACAATATTCACAATGGTCTATTCTCATTACAGTTCAGCTGCAGGAAGCAAATTATGTATTTACTAGATTTTTTTTAGGCATTTATGGACAGTATTGTTAAAATACATATCTTTATAATGGGGATTAATACTAAATATTTTCATCATAAACATCCAGTTTTATAACAAATATATGGTTTGGCTTTTTGCACAGGTTAGATATATGGAATGAAAGCGTATTGCGTTGTGAGGTCTGGAGGCGGCGCTGTCTGAGGTATGGCAAGAAGTGGGAGGGGCCTGTCCTGATCAGTGCCTGTATGTGTGGGATTGGGTTCAGGTGTGAGCCATCAGCTCTAACCCTGGACTCTCTACTGCCAGCAAGTTTTTGAGTGGAAATGTGAGTTTTCTTGCTCTTAATACATTTGTTTGCAGTACAGTAAAGGAACAGTGTGTAACATTTCGGAAGATTTATTAGCAGAGGTGGAATATAATATTTGTAACTATGTTTTCATTAGTGAATAATCAACAGAAACTAAGAATCGTTGTGTTTTCGTTAGCTTAGAATGAGTCCTTCATATCTACCTAGGGAGCAGGTCCTCTTCACAGAGTCCGCCATGTTGCGCCGCCAAGGATGGCGTCTGAGCGAGACGAATGGCGTTACCACAGTTTTGCACTCGGTGGCTCATGTTACCTCAGTCTTGTAATGGAATGGAAGTTGGTTGCAATCTGCAACCACACCACTAGATGCTGCCAAATCCTACACACTGCACCTTTAATGTTTGGGTTATTTATGTTAAGTTAGACTAATAATACATGGCACATATTTTCTGTTTAGATAAAACCAGCATCGATTGTGCCAGCCTCACCTGCCCTACCACCTGCGTCTACAATAAATCACAGCTGAAGTGTACTCCTGACTGCACATCCAGAGGACCTGGTAATCAGCATATACCCCTCATACACTCCTGATTGGTGAATAATCTGCACGTATTTTGGATATTAGTAACAAGTATTGTAGTCTACCGTGCATCATGAATTATTTTTCTTTTAGATTTATTTACATGACTTTCTCAATATATGTTAAATAATAATATAAATACATTTTACTTTTAACTAGGGCTGAACGATTTTGAAAAAATATCCAATTGAGACTATTTTTGACTGATATTGCAATTGCGATATGATTTGTGATAAATAGGTGCGTAATACCTGCCTATCGGCTAGTTTGCCACACCGTCAAACAAAGCTCATTAGGGCGTAGGTGGTGCAGAGTCTGAAGAGTTTGGTTCGGTTGACCAATCACAACAGAGTGGGCCAGCTGACCAATCAGAGCTTTTCGGGAGGGAAGGAGGTGGAGCTCAAACAGAGCGTTTCACACAGAGGGTGAAAAGAGCTGCTGCAGCACAGCCGGTATGAGAAAAAAAAAGCGTTGTTTGAACATTAAAGCATGTAGACATGTTCTAGTAGAAACCCAACATACAGGTATGAACCTGAAAAAAAGCACGATAGGTCCTCTTTAAATAGGAACCCCCTTTTTTTCTTCTTTTTAAAGAAATGTATGTCTGGATCTTAAACTAGTTGATTTGGAAACTAAATGAAATATACTTCTTTTTCACTTGTTTTCATAAAAACAAGGACAAACTTTAAAGTTGTTTAGGACTCCCACTAGACAACTAAAATGGCTTGATAAGAAGCAGATGTTTGCAGTGCTTGTTGCATCAGCACAAAGTGTAAAAACATAAATGTAATGTGTCATGGGCGTAGTAGATATTTAAGATCTCTGGGGCAGTTTGCTCTATTATCTTGTTAAAAAGCACTTTATTCTGCCAGAGACTGACTCTTGAGGATTAAACCTGTGACCTTCCATCCTGCTGGGTCACATTCCTGCGGGTTCATCATGTATGTTTCATCCTCCCGTCACTCACTTGACTCCCTTTTTGGTGACGATCCTGGTGGAGGAAGCGTTGAAGACCTTCTCGAAGCGCTGCAGCTTGAACCAGTCCATCCTTGCAGAGGGAGACAGACACAACATGCTCGTCACACACGGCAACAAAAATACCCAACCTGCTGCTCCGTCTGCCTGTCATACGCTGTTTGTTACATAAGAGCTGTGCCGTCTCACTTCCTGCTGCACGCGTCCAATCAAAGCACATATGAGCCGCTGTGTTTCTGCATAATCCCACAGTTCTGAATCGCACAGGCTTCAAATATTAAAACTGTGGGATGATTTTATGCATCTCATTGTATTTCACCGCTTCTTCCCCTGAGATATTAAGAGTTTCAAACAAAAAGAGCGTTACATACAGGGGGTGGACACAATAAACGCAACATCTCTGCAATACAATGCAATCCAATACAAACATGCAGGCTCATAAATGAACATAAAGTTGAATCAAGACCTGTTTAGTGTGATATAAGTCTTGCATTATATTGTACAGGTGATTCTTTCGGGTTTATACTGCAATGAAGTCTTTTGACTTGTTGATATTATGAAAGATATATCGACATCAGACATGACCTCAGCGTCCTCGCAGATATCCACGTCCCTGGCTGCTTTTACCGTGTCCAACCCTTGTACAGTATATCTCAGTAAAATTGGCTCGTAATCAAATATTTCCTCAAAGGTTAAGCAATGTGGACAAAGTCCTTTTGTTCTTAATGTTTGCTGGCTCTGCACTGTAACAGTACGAGGCTTTTATTTACATTTTTTTGGCAGCCGATAACCGTCTTCTCTTGTTATAAAAACTTTGAGAGTCAAAGTCTGTCATCAGATATGTCCGTAACTGAATAACAACACCAATAATATCATCAAACTGAGGTATTCTGAGGTCAAATCAAAGTCCTTACTTTATTGTGACTCATTAAATGAACTCTGAAATCTTTTATCGGTTAACATGAACCTGACGGGGCAGTATCCAAGACTAAAGGTTGGACAATAAACTACAAAGCTGTAAAGCTTGTTCTTACTCATAATGGAAACCGATGTCGTGATTGCCAACCAGTACAACCAGTTCAGTGTCAGTGGAATGTCTGAACATCCTGTGGAAGCGGCGCACGTCGTCCTCCCAGTGCTGCAGGGAGAGGCAGAAAGAGAACAACACAAACACGCAGTTGAAGCAGGTTTCAGTACACGCCTTTAATAAGACTGAACTCCCGTGGGAAGCTCATGAGAGTTAATGGGATCTCAGAGGGTCACCCAGCGGCCCCCATGGGTGGCAGAGCCGGGCGCCTTTGATTCAGACTCCAGATTCAATTTTTGCACCTGCAGGGGCCGAAGCCGCACACAGGAGGCCTTTAATTACATCAGCGCTGTGGGTTTACGTGATGTTTTTCCTACTGATGAGTCTCTAAATGACTCCCTGATGCTACTTTGAATTAGGGCAGACTGACAGACACACTAATGCACAACATTTGCTGGTTTTTAGGTTATAAAATATGCAGATTTGCTACTTTTTTTCACGTTTTATATGATTTTAAAATTGTGTTTTGGACAAAACAGGGCAATTTGAGGACGTAACTTTGGGTTTTAAGAAATTGTGATGGTTACTTTGAACATTTATAGATCAAACGATTAGCCAAAAAAAGAAAATAATCATTAGTTGCAGCCCTATACTTTTAGTATGATTGCTCCATCATATTCAACAAACTTGACAATTTTGCTGCTTTTTCCTGTGTTTTACATCATCTTTAATAAAACGTCTTTTAGACAATAATTCAGACACAACAAGCGTTTGAAGATGTTACTTTTACATTTATTTTTCACTATTTTATGACGTGTCGACCACACGACTAATCAACTAATCAAGAAAACAACTGACAGATTTAGCCGCGACTAATGGTTCTTTTGATTGTCGATTATTTTCTCGATTAATCGATTAATTGTTTGGTCTATAAAATGTCAGAAAATTCTGAAAAATGTCGAACGGTGTTTCCCAAAGCCCAAGATGACGTCCTCAAATGTCTTGTTTTGTCCACAACTCAAAAATATTCAGTTTACTGTCATAGAGGAGTAAAGAAACCAGAAAATATTCACAATTAAGAAGCTGGAATCAGAGTTTTGACTTTTCTTTTCTCAAAAAAATGAATCAAACTGATTAAGCGATTATCAAAATAGTTGGCGATTAATTTAATAGTAGACAACTAATAGATTGAGTGATTAGTCGTTGCAGCTCTAGACAGATTATCAACAATGATAATCATTAGTTGCAGCCCTATTACAGACACTTCTAGATGTCATCTTGGCTTCTAGTAACAGTTTTCAGTGTTTCCTGACATGTAAACCAATCAGTCAAGAAAATAATTGCTCCATAATGAAAAAAATCTCGAGCTGCAGACCTACTTTCAGTATTCCTCCTTCTGCACATTCAAAGCTTTGACTCCTTCCTCTTGCAAAAACAGCCAACAAATTACAGGAGAGGTGCCAACCAAAGTGTGAAAATGAATGAGCAAGCTGACGTTGGGGGAAACATATAGTAGATTAGTGGAGAGATTTTTAACAGTCTGCAAGCTCTCTTTCCTTGTTTTAATGAGGCTTTCCTTCTGGTTGCTGCACTTGCTCAACACTTCATCTTTCTTCTATCTGACTTGACGGATCCCATTTGACAATCCAGTAATAGATGTGTGAGAATTTTCCCAGAGGGGTGTTTTTTTTTCTCTCTTTTCCTAAAGCAGGATGGATGATGGTACCATGGAGGGCTGAGAGGAGGCAGGCTGCTGCAGCTGCTGCTGCTGGTGTTTTCTTCAAAAAAACCTGCAGCCTCTCAGGCCTGGATGGTACAAGATGATGATGATGATGATGATGAGGATGATGAACAGAGAGTACCGGCCTCTGCTCTGCATCCACATACTGTTCTTCATCATCATCAGCATCAGCATCATCAGCACCAGCAGCAGTACTGTGGGTTTGCAGACAAAGCAAGAAAAGGGAGCTCTCTGTTACCTTCTGCGAGCTCCACTTGCCTTCGTCGAAGATATCCCCGAGAATGAACACTACTTCAGGCCTGAGCAGCCACAGAGCGGTCTGGAAAGACCTCTCCATCTGCCATTCCCTGTGCGTTATGGAGACACAACAAGTATACGCGTTATTTGTTGTTTTTGTTTACACTCCTGCAGAGAGCACAGATGGAGAGGAAGAGTGATGGATTGCTTCACAAAAAAAAAAGAAAAAGAAAAACAGGTTTTATTACCTCCTGAGCTTGTCGAACCAGTGTCCTCCGACGGCTCCGAGCAGGTGTGTGTCTGACAGCACCATGGCCCGGACCGTGGAGTCCATCGGCCGGCCATCGATGCCCTCTCCGCCGCCCCGGGCATGGCTGATCTTCGGCCAGGCGCACTTGAGGATGGTGGGGAAGTAGATGAGATACTCGCAGTAGAAGAAGGCTCCTCCGACCAGCAGGATCAGCAGCAGCGCGACCATCCATCTGGCGCTAAACCTCGGCATGTCTTTGTTATTCGCTGTTCGGGATGCCCTGAAGTGGCGCACTGGCGGTGATGGAGCGGTCCATCAGGCATCTTACCTCTCTCTTCCAGTACACAGACTGTTCAGGTCTGCAGCCGGGGGATGCTCCTCATGGCAAGTTGATCTGAGACTGAGACTAGATAATAATAATAAAAAACAAAGAAGCTCCGAGGAGAGTCCAGCTGGTTGAAAAAATATCAGATAAAAAGTTAAAACCGTCCTCTGCTGGTGGAGAGAGACAGACAGACAGAGAGGAGCAGCAGCCTGCCGCTGGAACAAAACCAGATCTACTGTCCTCTCCTCTCCTCTCTGCTCCACACGTCAAGCTGGAAACAACACATCCGGTGGTACTTTCTAAATAAAACTGCAAAGCATAAGGATTTTATATATATATATAATTATATTAAAATGATGTGTTTTGAGCATGGGTGAAAGAAACACTTACATTTTAGCTTAAAAGTAAAAGTAACCAATAGCACAGTGTAATTGTTTGTAGTTTGGGCACATTTAATATGAAACTACAGACAATTAAATCTATAAAACATAACAGCAATGTGTAATTATTTAAAAAAAACAACTAAACTGTAATAAAATAAAATTTGTTGTGGGTGACCAGTGGTTTCTAGTAAACGTCCTGCATTCAAAATCTTAATTCAGAATAATAAATATTATATTATACAGTAATTATATAATAATTGTAATACAGTGATATATATATATATATATATATATATATATATATATATTTGTATATTTATATAGATTTGTCAAGTATTTAATACTCTTATCAACATGGGAGTGGGCAAATATGCTTTATTTATGCAAATTTAGCATTTAGCATAAAAAAATACTCGTGGGTACCCATAGAACCCATTTTCATTCACATATCTTGAGGTCAGAGGTCAATGGACCCCTTTGAAAATGGCCATGGCAGTTTTTCCTCGCCAAAATTTTGTGTTTGGAGCGTACTTTAACCTCCTTCGTGACAAGCTATTGTGCCTTGGTACCAATGGATTTCTTCGTTTTTTAGTTTCATATGACACCAGTATCGTCACTCTAGCTTTTAAAATGAGCCCGCTGCAACCTAAAAATCTCAAATTGCGTTAAAGAAATCAGTGATGTTAAAACGGATTTGCATATATAAATATATATATAGTATATATATATATATATATATATATACTATATATCACTCACTGGATTGCAATTATTGCTGCATTAATGTGTAAGAATCACTAATGTCGCAGCGGATAAAGGTGGAGCTAATGTTAGCTACTTACTTTATATACTGGGGCCCTTAATCCATAATAATATATCATAATTCATTAGCTGATTTATATTTTATATTGATAATCTGACTCTGCAAAGTAATGTTGACAAATAAATGTAGTGGAGTAAGAAGTACAATATTGGCTTCTAAACTGTAGTGGAGAAGAATAGCCTATAAAGTAACATCAAATGTAAATACTCAGGTAAAGTACAAGTACCTCAAAATTGTACTTAAGTGCAGTAGGCTACTTGGTAAATGTACCAACATTCCATCACTGGTTTTGAGAAATGGCGTAATGTAACAAAGTACATTTACTCAGATACGGTACTTGAGTACAATTTAGTGATAGCCTATTTGTAGGCTACTTTACCTGAGTATTTATATTTTATGATAATTTCTACACTAAATATCCGAGGGAAATATTGTACTTTTTTACCCCACTACATTTATTTTATGGCTCAAGATTTTACACACCATTATTTATTATTTATTAAAATAAAATTATAAAATAATAAATAATTTAAAATAAACTTCCAAACACTGGTTTGTGGTGAACAAAAATAAATATTAAAGAGAAGAAATGTCTCTATGGCCTGCCTGGAAAAAAGAGAGAAATCTCACAAACATTAATTTACACTCATATAATCTTATTTTTTTTAATTGAATCTTTCACTTTTTGTTAATAAGTAACACCTTTTTCCCCCAAACGTGGCAAGTTGAACTCAATTTAAACGCAAATCTGCCAACTTCCGGTATTTGTGTTGCTCACATCTGCCAGCTTGACGGTGGCTTTGTGGCGAGGTGTAGGGATGATGGTTGGCAGGAGAGAGAGAGAGAGAGAGAGAGAGAGAGAGAGAGAGAGAGAGAGAGAGAGAGAGAGAGTAAAAACACTTGAATTAAAAGTTATTTAAAAAGTTATCAATCTGGAAACAATAAAACTATTGATAAATGTGATCAGTGGTAAGAAAAGCTGGCATCTATCCACACAAACACACAAATACTAACAGATGGAAAGGAGCCAACAACTATGGGACAAATGAGATTAAGTGATTAAGAGCAGAAATCTCATCAGCAGGAGACTGCTAGTGTGTGCAGCTCTGAAACTACAACCAGAGAGGAGTTAGATCCAAACAGGAAGCTGCTCTAATGAAACTGCTCTAATTATGGCCCCAGTTACCTGCTAAACCAGTTGGTTTGCACTGAGTTATGCATGTTCCTGGTATGTTTCTGCTCACTCATGCAATAAAGAGGCCCCTTCACTCACATCCTGTCCTTTCTCTCTCTGACACTACAGCTATTTGTTCGAGCAGCAGACACAGGCGTTCAGTGAAACATTTGACTCGTGCAGAATGAGGAAGCTGCAGAAGTGAGAAAGTGGAGCACAGCAACAGCAGCATAGAGACGAAACCGACGCATGACAGCAAGATTAAAGGGAGAGGCATCTCAGTTTTCAGACTTTGTTTGTGATCATTTTAGTCTCTAGAAACCAAAAACAGGGTAGAGACTAAAAACCCTGCTCCCCTCCAGATGTTCAGCCTGGCTTTGCTCCACCCACAACAGGCTTTGACGACATGAAGAGTATTTGCTTTAAAATGTAAACTGCCCTTCAAAATGCATGACTTTGATTTAAACCCTGAAACTGATTAATAAAAGCTGTCCCGTTAGGCTGAAGGAGAAAAGCACTGAGAGATTCACTAATACCAACAAACCCACAGCAATGAGTTGAATTTCTAATTTGGAAGGACTCTCCTTTGTGACAATCACAATTCACACTCTTTATTATTACAAATCTTGCTCTTATTCACAGTCAGGGTGTCAGATACCATTCCCAGGAGGTTTTCTGAGAATTTGTAGGGGGGAGTTTAAAATCTAGTTAAAGGAACAGTGTGTAACAAGTGATCAGGGGATTTATTAGCAGAAATGGAATATGATATTCATAACTATGTTTTCATTAGTGAATAATCACCTGAAACTAAGAATTGTTGTGTTTTCGTTAGCTTACAATGAGCCCTTTATATCTACATAGGGAGCAGGTCCTCTTCACAGAGTCCGCCATGTTTCTACAGTAGCCTAGAACGGACAGACCAAATACCGGCTCTAGAGAGAGCCTTTCATGTTTTTACGTTTCCTTAAGGCCACCGTAGTTCTCCGACACACTTGTGAAACTACGTTTCCGTGAGCTGCAGAGTGCAAAACTGTGGTACCGTCAGCCGCTGTCTGACTTCCGTTGCTCCTAAAGTAGTGTTATTATGGTAAGGATGGCCTCTAAGCGGCGTAACAACAGTTTTGCACTCAGTGGCTCACATTACAACAGTCTTGGAATGGGAGGAGCAAGCAGTGCGGTATTCAGTTGGTTGCAATTTGCAACCACAACGCTAGATGCCACCAAATCCTATTACATACTGTACCTTTAGGCTACGATTCAGTATTTCTCCACCTGAATTTAATTACTGGCATTCTGCGGCGTAATCTTAAGTCTCTTGTATGGGTCAAACTCCAAAAACATGACCTGAAACAGTTGGGCACTGTAGCAAATGTCACTTTAACTAAATATTAAATAGTGCATTTGTTGGGGACTATATTCAGCTGCTGATTGACACATTGATGTGTTTTTGATGTTGTTTTTAGACAACAGTGGAGCTCTATGGAACAGAATATAATATATATTAAAGGTAACACAAAAGATACTTGGATTAGTTAATTGTAGGGCTGTCAAATTGAACACGATATCGCGTTAATGCAAATTCATTGTAAAAACCACTAATTTCTTTAACACACATCACAAATTGCGATATGGATCTGTCGGAGGTTGTAGTAGGCTCAGTTTTAAAGCTAGAGCGAAGACCTAAGGAATCCATTGGTACCAACCACGTCACACTAGCTTGATGTGAAGGAGGTTAAATAACGCTCCAAACATACGCTAAATTTTGGTGAAAGGGGTCCCTTGACCTCTGACCTCTTTTAAAGACATGCCCACTTTATGATAATCACATGCAGTTTGGGGCAAGTCATAGTCAAGTCAGCACACTGACACACTGACAGCTGTTGTTGCCTGTTGGGCTGCAGTTTGCCATGTTATGATTTGAGCATATTTTTAATGCTAAAAGCAGTACCTGTGAGGGCTTCTGGACAATATTTTTCATTGTTTTGTTTTGTTAATTGATTTCCAATAATAAACATATACATATATTTGCATAAATCAAGCATATTTGCAGTTGTGATCAAGAAAAATTAAACATCTGAGTCTAAAAATAATTGAATCAGTCTATAAAATAAGTCTCCCTCAGGTTACCAAACAAAGGTCATGACCTCTGTATCCTCAATGGCGCCTCTTTCCTTCAAATCAGCAGGAAACAGAGATTCATTAATGTAACAACTGAAGGCCATAGAGAAGACATTTCCATGAGTCAGGTTTGCATGTCAGGAAACAGGGCACCCTGCTTGTGTTAAAGGGAAGTGGTTAATAAAGTATCTGCTGCTTCTCTGTGTGTCCAAACCAGATTTGATTTACGTTAAATTAGCTGTTTGTGCAGATGTTATGCAGCGTGGGTCAAAAGAAAAAATGTAACCGTAAGCTCCCCTTTTAACGCTGTTTCATCACAGCTGAAATTAAATGTGAGACTCAGCTTGCCTGTCATTTGAAGGAATAAATAGTTTCCTTAGAAATGTGTGATAATGGGTCTGTAGTGAAGAAGCAGCAGTTTCAACACACTGGGGTTTTATTAGAATGAGTCATTTTGAGCTTAAAATTGAATTTAAGAGCAGATCATCTGTCCAGGTCACATTTTTGGGCCTTGCAGGGCATTAGAAATTATTTATTAGTATTATTATACCGTGTTAGAATATCTATTTAAATTCAGTGTCTGAATGTGGTTAAGCTTGTAAAATGTATGGGGATACATGTAGCTCTAAAATTGTATTTACTTAGTCTAACAAAATCTGTAATAACAAGTGTGTGTTTCTGTGAATTATGAAAAATGAATGCTCTAATTACATGTTTAACACATCAAAATGGAGCTTATCTTTCCTCCTTTAACTTGAAGAAATAAGAATAAATATTTAAGGAAATTACCTTATTGGTTTTCTTGCTGAGAGTTAGATGAGAAGTTCGATACCACTCTCACGTCTGTACGGTAAATATGTAGCTGGAGCCAGCAGCCTGTTAGCTTAGCTTAGCATAAAGACTGGAAACGGGGGAGAAACAGCTAGCCTGGCTCCGTCCAAAGGTAACTACATCCTTTGAAATCCACTAATTAACACGTTGTCTCTAATTTGTTTACTATGCACAAAACCAAAAGACACGTTGCGGTTTTACTGGGAGTCGTGTGCCAAACTGTTTCATGGCTTGAACCAGTTGCCTGGCAACCAGCTAAGACTCCGGGAAGTTGGTGCTCCTGTCCAAGAAATATTTGGCAAAAACCTGCTTCGTGACACAAATTATTGTCATTTTTTCAACAAGAAAACAAATAAAAGGTATTTCCTAAAATGTTGAACTATTCCTTTAATTCTCCAAATGATCAAAATTAGCTTTTGTAAATGTACAGTTGTTTAAAAAAACAGAGCCACGACAAAATTAGAGTCTTTCTATCAGTTTAATTAGACGCCTATGTTACAATAGGGTCTCCATATGCACAGTGCTTCTCAATACCCAGGTTGAACCAGTTGCCTTTTCCTTCTTTATAGGCACTGGTGACTATTCTCGCCCAGCCGTGTTCTCCCTGTAAACAAAACAAAATGCATACTATTTAATCTGCATGCAGGAAACACAAAGTCAGTCAAATGTAAAGTAGCGAGGTGTGCACGTTTTAGCTATAGAGCTGATTCACAGCCAGGGTGTGTTACAGACAAAGAGAAAGAGAGAGACCAACCCAAAACTCTCCCCAGGAGTTCCTGACAATCCAGTACTCGGTCCCGTCCTCCGCCACACCCCAACCAGCCACAGAGATAATGTGATTGGGCAAAGACAGGGGGTGAAACTCAGAGAAGATCCCTCCAGAGTATTCCTCCAGGCCGTCGGTGGCCATCAGGGCACAACTGAAAGACAGAGTGGAGAGTTTCTGAAGGCCTTTAATCTGCTTTTTTGTTTTTCTTTTCACATTATTTTAAAATGTGATGATGAGTCATAGAAGATGCATTTCTATGGGTTCAAATAAGGGTCAAGGCGGTGCTTTCAGGATGTAAAAGCAGGTTTAAAGTACGTTTTCTGCTCTGACTCTGCACTCAGATGTCATACCTATTGTTTGCCCCCGCAGGGTCTTTAATTGATACAGTATAATGTACAAATTCTATACGGACATTTTCAGTTTTTTTCACAACTACTCATCTTTTTTTGCTCAATGTCAAACTTAAATTTCTCATGCAATTCGAAATTCTTATTAACCCATACATTTCAAATGACAGCTTGTGGAAAAGCTTTTACATATCTGCAGGTATTAGAAAAGCAGATGGAAGAACTTTTTAAGACCTTGTTAATACTGCATGGATTTAATTTAAAGACAAAATAAAGCTGTCAGAGCCAGAACTTTAAGAAGAAAAATTGTTAAGTGACACAAAGCTCAGTTGTGTTTATTAAAGTGGCTACACGGTGAAGAATATGTCTGTATGGAAGATATAAGGTACTTCAAGACTTTAAAATGCATATAAATGAGATGTATTTTAAGACTTATGAGTGAAATCAAATTACACTCCTGCTGCTACGTTTCTCAAAGGTTTTTAGAATGATAAAATATGTAACTACTAATAAAAACTTCACTATGATGAAGACTCGATCTGTGAAAAGTTCAGGCTGAATCTCTTACTTCACATGGAGGGCGTACTGTAGGTGGATGGATAATTAGAAAATGACTGGGGAGGATGACTTACTCTACCTGATGGGACCGTTGGTGTAAAGTTCAGCTTTCATCTTGTCTCTTCCAGAAACTTCTCCATAGTCGCCCACTCTCCACATAGTGTAGTTCTTCACGACAGCACACGACTCGAAGAAGGAGCAGGTGCCACACTGGTTAAACTGCTCACACTCTGAAACACGAGATTATTTATCAGATCAGTGCAACAATCATTTTACTCTACACTCTATACAATTTCTATCTTAAACTTCCAGTGTACTGTTACAGTGTAACGTGAACCAACTAGGGCTGTCAATTGATTCAAATATTGAAACCCAAATTAATCCCACATCTTTTATCCGTTCAAAATGTACCTTTAAGGGATATTTGTAAAGTATCTAATACTCTTATCAACATGGGGGGGTGTAAATATGCTTGCTTTATGCAAATGTATGTATATATTTATTATTGGAAATCAATTAACAACACAAAGCAATGATAAATATTGTCCAGAAACCCTCACAGGTACTGCATTTAGCATAGAAAAATATGGTCAAATCATAACATGTCAATCTCAAGCCCAACAGGCAACAGCAGCTGTCAGTGTGTCAGTGTGCTGACTTGACTATGACTTGCCCCAAACTGCATGTGATTATCATAAAGTGGACATGTCTGTAAAGGGGAGACTCGTGGGTACCCATACAACCCATTTTCATTCACATATCTGGAGGTCAGAGGTCAAGGGACCCCTTTGGAAATTGCAATGCCAGTTTTTTATCCCCAAAATTTAACATGAGTTTGGAGCTTTATTTAACCTCCTTCACAACAAGCTAGTATGACATGGTTGGTACCAATGGATTCCTGAAAAACTGAGCCTGCTACAATCCTCGAAAGATCGAGATCGCAAGTTGTGTTAATGCGTTAAAGAAATTAGTGGTGTTAAAACGAATTTGCATTAACGCGTTAAATTTGACACCCCTACAATTAACTAATCCAAGTATCTTTTATGTTGTCATTAATATATTTGATATTCTGTTCCATAGAGCTCAGAAAGAAAACAACATCGAAAACACGTCAATGTGTATTAATCCACAACTGAAAATAGTCCCCAACAAATGCGATACTAGCGATTGAGACCATAAACTCATGTTTACAATGTTTACTGAGGTAATAAATCAAGTGAGAAATTTCTCATTTTCTCATAGACTTCTATACAATCAGACTTCTTTTTGTAACCAGAGGAGTCGCCCCCTGCTGGCTGTTAGAAAGAATGCAAGTTTAAGGCATTTCTGCATTGGCTTCACTTTTCAGACCCGGAGGTAGCCCACACAAAAAGATAGCCCTAGTCGAGGGGGTCCACATACTTTTGATCATATAGTGGAAATCTAACAGCAGACGGAGTGATCAGAGTCAAAAAAGGTAGAAATTGTATATTTTTATACTTTGGTTTATGGCTTGGTAGTTGTTGCAGGTCTCATCAGGAATGCCTCTCTTGTGTGCGTAGGCGTAGACTCTCAGGTGATCTCCTCCGTAACAAGAGCCCGCCCCTCCACAGTCTATCACGTTCTGGACTGACAGGTAGGCAGACGGCCACACACCTCCACGCTTGATGTTGATACGGTCTTGGACAAAAACAATGACAACAACAAATGTTGAAATGGTCAAACTACGGGATTCCGGTCTTCTCTTTCTCTTGCAGGGTGGACACTGCTCTCCATGCTCACTATGCCACACTAATGTGATACTGTGTAGTCAATAACAACAAATATCTATACAATATATTGTGTGAGCGAACTCTGTACTAAGTCAATTTTAAATACACATGATAATACTGTATATAACATATTTTACATCCATCCCATCTTGTGTCCTCCCTCCTCCATCCCCCACCCGTGCTTACCAGCTAGTGCACTGGTGGCTCCCATGGCCCAGCAGGACCCACAGTACTGGGGGATGTGCTGGTTCCGTGTGACGCTCACATAATTCTTCCCCTCGATGTTCCTCCAGTCCCAGGACGGAGGAAGGTCCGACACCTTCACATACTCATGTGGGCGGGCCTGTGTCCTGAAAACAGTCAAGGAGGGTAAAAAGAGGAGATGTCACGGCGCCATATCATTGGGGTACAACACATGCGCATTAAAGTCTGGCCTGCACTTGCCGAAAGGCTCACTAGCTGGTGCACGATCATTGAACATGGGGATGATTGATTCGTTTCACTGAGACGCCAGCATGGAGGTTCGTCATTAGAAGCCTTTATGGGTGAGAATTACAATTCTGCAATTATTGAAAAGATCTTTAATAAAAGACCATAAACAAATGCTTTCTATTTGAAGACGTTCTTTTACAGCCTGAAAGGACCGCCTTGGACCACCTTGACCCTTATTTGAACCCATAGAAATGCTCTTTCTATGACTCATCATCACATTTCAAAACAATGTGAAAAGAAAACAAAAAGCAGATTAAAGGCCTTCAGAAACTCTCCACTCTGTCTTTCTGGCCACCGACAGACTGGAGGAATACTCTGGAGGTTCTATTGTATATCAGCTGCCAAACTACGGCTGTCAAAGTTAATGTGATAATAACGAATTAATACAAATTGGTTTTAATAGCACTAATTTCTTTGACGCATTAATGCAATCGATCTTCGGGAGGTTGTATCGGTCTAAGTTTTAAAGCTAGAGTGATGATACTGGCATCGTATGCAAAGGAGGTTAAATAACGCTCCAAACTTGCACTAAATTTTGGCGAGGAAAAACTGTCATGTCCATTTTCAAAGGGGTCTCTTGACCTCTGACCTCAAGATATGTGAATGCAAATGGGTTCTATGGGTATCCACGAGTCTGCCCTTTACAGACATGCCCACTTTATGATAATCACATGCAGTTTGGGGACAAGTCATAGCCAAGTCAGCACACTGACACACTGACAGCTGTTGTTGACTGTTGGGCTGCAGTTTGCCATGTTATGATTTGGGCATATGTTTTATGCTAAATGCAGTACCTGTGAGGGTTTCTGGACAATATTTATCATTGTTTTGTGTTTATTGATTTACAAGAATAAATATATACATATATTTGCATAAAGCAGCATATTTGTGCACTTCCATGTTGATAAGAGTATTAAATACTTGACAAATCTCCCTCTAAGGTACATTTTGATCAGATAAAAAAAAATGTGTGATTAATTTACGATAAATCATGGACAATCATGCGATTAATCGCGATTAAATATTTGAATCGACTGACAGCCTAGTCATAATCCATAGCTCAAGACCAGACCGTGTCCCAGCCTCCATTCAATAGTCTTGAAAACAGTAAAAGGATGAAGCTCATATCTAGATTAATATTATCGAGAGGAATCAGAACAAAGAAGAACCGCAGTATTCTTGTAGTGAATATAGAAACATAGAGCTATCTGTGATATATTATGTAGAAACACATAATATCACAGAAAAGTCACGTTTCAATTTGACATTTGTGACGCCCCTCCCACTGTCCGGTGTCTCGGTGGCTGTTGGCTGTCTTAGGATGGCTGTCGTTAGCTTGATTAAGCTCACCTGGGTCCTTCCAGGCTATAAAAGCTGGTCCATGTGCTCACTCAGTCTTTCCCTTGCTACAGCAGACCTCCACCCTGCATCACTGTCTTCTGGTTTTACACATTCGACACCTCCACAGCACACATGACACACATCCATGCATAGCTTTCATGATTGACTTTGCTTATCTAAACACGCCATCGTTTGTTTTGCGTCAACTGTAGTTTAATAAATTGTGTCGCTTCCTCCTTGTCACATTCCCTGAGTCAGTTTGTGACAAATGGGGGGCTCGTCTGGGATGCCAACCTGTTTGGTCAGGTTAAATCTAGCCTTCATGTGACAAAGGAGACTTGATTACTGTTGTTTGACCAGTCTGATTTGTGACCCTTGTGGTTCGTTAATGCTAAACTAAGTTTAGGAGTACAGATTTAAGTGTCTTTGGTGTTTAGCATTGTGACTAAGATTTGAGAGTATCACAAGAACCTTTTGTTAAATTACTTTTGTGGAGTTAATTTTGGTGGCTGTTCAAAGGGAGCAGCATTTGTTCCCACTTTGTCTGGTTTACAAACCAATTTGATTTGAATTTAAGTACTGGTGCTTGTAATTGGAAGTATGTTTGGCCACGTCTTGTTTGATAGGAGCCATGCATCCCCTTGGCAGGCTGAAGTGGTTGATTTCAAACAGGACGATGACCAGTTATCACTTAGTGTGGTGGAGAACGTGGGTAAAGACAATGTCTGGGAGCATTTCCCTGGTTTCTGGATGGTCGACCAGCTTCTGGTTACTTTTCGGTTCTGGTGGCATAAGTAGCCACCACCAGTATCTGTCCGAAGACTAGTTGGCTAAAGTGTGACTAGTTGGATAGGGCTGGGGAGCTTGGGCTCTGTGGTGGCTTTGATTTAACCTGATTTCGAGTCTGGCACGCTACAAGGTGTTGATGGGTTCATGGTAGAATTTGGTTTGGTAGGTGAGGAACTACAATATTGATGTGAAGACATAGTTGCCTTAAATGTTGTCTGAAGCTTTGGTAGTAAGCGCTACAGCTCATGTTTTGTTTTTGTTTGAGCTTTGTCCATGTAGCTAGGTTTCCTCTTTGTGTTTGTCTTTGGATTACTTGGTTGGCTAGCGAGCCTTATTTAGAGGAACCTTTGGGTATGCTGCTTTGGTGTAGTGCTTATGGTAATTCCAGTTTTGTGTGCATTTGATAGCTGGAATTTTGTAAAGACATTGGGAGTTTGCTTTGCCTAGCTGCAGGCCATGTCCTCACCTTTTATTTGCCCAGCTTTGTTGTCCTTGTTCTTATCGACTATTTCTATTTCTGTGTAAGTACATTGAGAGAGATGCATTAAACCGGTTTCAAGTTCCTTGTATGTACTTAGCAAATAAACCTGATTCTGATGTGTTGAGACACTTGATTTTGAGATCAATATACTCCTCACTTTCACGTGTTCCTGCAAAAAATGGATCGGCATTTTGAGGAGGGTACTGTTTTTATATTGTGTCTCATATCCACTAGTTGTCACATGACTTTTACTTCCTAATTCACAACCTCCTCTTTGCTATTTTCTCATCCTTGAATTGCTCCACAGAGCACACATGACACACAGTCATGCATAGCTTTCATGACTCACTTTGCTCATCACACGCCGTTGTTCCGTGTAGTTTAATAAATTGTATTGGTATTTAGATATAACCTTGCATGGACTTGTCCCCCCCGTGTCACATTCCCTGAGCCAGTTTGTGACACACTTCCATCTTGATTCAAGTTGAAATTAATAGTTAAAGTCATGAAATACCTTTTAATCTATTGTAATTACTTGCTGGCTTTGAGTACCCTTGTCTTAATTTAGTGCAATTACAGGTAATGGTAATGATCACCTAAAGGACTTTTCATACATTTAATGGGCCTTTCCACATTAATAATAATGGCTCTGTAAGCCATGCAGAAAAGGCCATGAATCAATAAATCACCTATGATACCGCTACTTTACAGTTATGGCATTTTTATTAGGTAGTCCTGGTGACTGTTTAATGGAGAACTCGGAGATAAATACTTTTATGGTACATAATAATATATTAAGCTATAAGCATGTGATGTCTTCACATGTCACTCTGTGAAATGATCATGTTATTTCACATTTTACTGAATATACAAGATGGATGTTAAACCTACCCTTGATCAGGTTAGTCCCATTTAAGATGGAGACTTAAGTACAAATGCAAAAATATGTATACATGACCATATAGTAAGAATAGAGAAAACAAACCCATATGTTGTTGCATTTGTGTGATTTTTCCATATGAGTTATAACTATAGCTAGCTACTAGTGTTGCAGTATATTACTACACCAGGGTGAGTTATATTAGTGGTGGTGGAAGTATTCACTTAAACGTAGCAACACCACAGTGTAAAAATACTGTTACAACTAAAAAATCCTGAATTCAAAAGTATTAAATGAGCTAAAAAACAAGGAGCTGGTATCATTAGAAACACGGCTAGCAGTTGGCTAAATAAAGTAATATAATGTAATATAAGAGTGTCTCTCTCCTCACATCTCAGCTGCAGACTGCTGTTAGTTCACTCAGGAGGTAAACAAAGAGTCCTAATCTCTAAACTGTGTCTCTGTGGGAATAAAATGTTGGTTTTCTCGTCACTTACTTGACAGAGTCTGGTCTGCCGTCTCTGATGGGTTTGTAACAAGGCTCAGATAAAAGTCTGGAGGAGCTGATATGCAAATAAAATGATGCTAAACAAAACAGCAGCGGTAGGTTTGTTATTAAAGACTCCATGTTGGATCTCTATTGCCGTCATGTGACGCAGCACGCTCCCACAGCGCCCCCTGTCGGCACCTGACACCACTTCCACCTCCACTGGACACCTTGCATCACACCATGCATCACACAGGCTGGGGAGGATTCAGAATTTTTTTTTCATTTAAAAAAACTGTATTGAACAATACATTGTCATAAACTGAAAGAATGTTCAGTTTCCTGAACAGTGGAACAGAGGACTCCTTAGAGTTTGACAAAGTTGCCAATCTTACAAATCGTTTTTTGCAACAAATAAAGTTTATAAGGATTGGAGCGGTATGTATTTGCCCAAACAATATTACCATAAATCAAATGGGGATAAATCATGGAATAATATAAGGTTGATAAACAAGAAACATTTTTGAAACTTCTTAGTTTGCTGATGATTCCTAGTGACTAGCATTGTTTGTTGTTCTTGATTTGCGGATATTCATTTTTTTTTTCCTAATGGAATAAGTTTCAGACTGCTATAATTGTTGCATTTTTAGTATAAGCAGATAAAAATGTGTCAAGGCAGAGGTGGATTAACCTTCTGAGACCCACAATAGACCCAATATTAGTCTTTTTTTTAAGGGGGACAAGGGGTCTTTAGGGGGAGATAGCAGGTCAACAGGAGATGTCACATAGACGTGGTGTATATCATCTGTAAGCTGGGAACCTGAAGATTAAGCTGAGATGCTGTTCAGCACTGAGTGTCAAGTTGTTAATAAATCAGAAATAAACATGATTTAATTAATTCATTATTTAAAATAAGTTGTAAAAGTGTATAAGGGTTTAAAACATTATGATTGAATGTGATGGCCATTCCCATGCTCTATTATGTCTCATAAATTGTTGTAGCAATTTTTGGGCTGATACCATTTGTTACAGATTTGGTGCTAAATTTAACCATTTTTTACCACTTGAATTGATAAATGGTCAATAAATTCCTCCAAAATACCACAATAAGACACCATGAGGAACACCATAGAAAAAGACATGCTGTAATTTGGTTTCAAAAACTTTTGACATTTTGAAATTTCTGCAAGAATTGCATTTTTGGGTGATTGGGTGGTGAGCACTTCTGTTTTGGAAACTGCTCAGAAACCCCCTTATTGTCAATCTACCCAGGGAGGTCATCCATCCTCTGAATGCTCTAGGTCTCTAGTTTGTGGCTGTAAAGCTTCATGAGGCTGTGATTATCCTAGAAGTCAAAACAGGTCATTTTATTCAACCTTCTACAACAAATTAACCTCCTAGAGCCTCTGAAAGACAGTAAAGTTGGGTCTCAGAGGGTTAATACTCAAGTAATATTTGAGACTGTTTCTAGTATTTCCCTTTTTCCCTCTTTTAAATCTGGAAATTTTCTAGAAAATAGAAATGGGCTAATGTTTTTTTTTTTTTTCAGTTATACATATAAAAGTCACAGCTTTGCACCTATTCACATATAACTTATTTGTAAAGATTTTTTTTTTGCACCCCAATCATTTGAAATCCACTTTCAACCATGTTAAATGTCAGTAACAATCAAATAAATAACTAGAAGTGCACTCGGAGAGCGCAGACCTCCGCCAAGGCAGGTTTCATGTACGTCGCTGCCCCCTTCCTAGGCCTTCGGCCTTGGTGGAGGTAATAATGCATTCCTTCAAGTATTCCTGCTTTTTTTCATATTTGTGTTTGTGCTTGTAGTTCTTTGCCTCGGCTCTTTTTTGCTTTCCGCCACAGTGATCAATAAATAAATGTCTTCTAAATAAAAAACAGGTGCAGGTTTTGCAGGGTCAGCAGGAAACTTTTAAATAACCTACTCAGTTCCCAGTCACAATCACATTACACCTAATGCAGGGCCATATGATGATGGTTTTCAAGGATAATATGCTGCTCTTAACAAAGTTATTATATCACAGGGTGAGGCTCAACTTCAATCAAGGTCTGTTTTTGTGAGGGGGAAGCACTATTGTTTGTGCTTTTAATGATTAAAACTAGAATCAGATTAGACGTGCATTAGGCACCTAATGAACCCTCAGCAGGAACACGAGATAAATCACTCACCAGTTGTTGTTTGTTGTGTGATCCATCTGCAGATTGACGATGATGCTGAGCAGCTCATGTAAAAGCTGCTGAGCAGTAAGAGGAAAGGATGTTCATGTGTTGATGTCAGTTAGATGCTTTCTGCTGGGTCCTAAAATAGGATGGACGGGTGTGAGGGCGAATAACAAAACACACAAAGAAGTGACAATTTGGTTTAAGATGTTCTCCTTAAAAATCTTTATTGAGCGCATATCTCAACCGGCTTTCAAGAGGAAAAATTTTTCGATTACATTTGACACTTTCAGTACATTTCTGGGCCATTTTCGTTGTTGAATTATGTTTTAATTATTTATATTGTTGGTCTAACATATGTCTGGTCCAGCAATAATGAAGTTTATTTATACCTGCTGTTTTTGTCTATTTATTTATATTTTTAATTTCCATTTTTTATTATTATTAGTAGTAGTATTAATAATACATTTTATCTATATAGGGATTTTCAAGAAAATCAGACACTTTACACAGTTAAAATGATCATAAACAAGGACATAATATATAAAACACACAACATTAATCACACATTAAAATCAGTTCTAAAAAGGTGAGTATTTATATATTATATATCATTATTTATATAGATGAGAATTTAATTTTTCAATTAATTGTTTAACACGTTGGACTGCCTTTTTGATGTCTGTGAAGGAAACAATAAAAATCATAATTGAAAAAATAATAAAGTTTGGTATCACAAAATCTTCCAGCTTGGTGAGGAAGTTAGTAGGGCTGCCCCCTCTTAGTCGGTCAGTCGACTAATCAGTCGTTTTGGTCAAATAAGATTTCTTAAGTTGATTAGTCATTTTTTATGCTTTTTTCATTTTGAAAAACTTATTTCTAAGAAACGTATGAGCACATCTCTGGTAAACGCAAAGATTTAAAGTGGTGCTTTTGTGTGATTCTTTGTGGAGAAACTCAGTTTCACAGATCTGTCGATTAAATCAGTAAGCCGTCAAAATCGCATGAGATAAGAATTTCTTTGGTCGAGGACAGCCCTACAATTTAGTGTCAGTCCCTCGGAATAAAAGACCAAGTGTTTATGTATTGATGTGTATGTTTAGAGACACTCAACAATCATTATTCAGGGGAGAAATTGATCATAAAAGGAAAGGAAAATATTGTACTTAGTTCTCCACTGCATTTATTTGACAGCTATAGCTGATAGTTAAGTTTGCAGATAAAAATAAATGTATCAAATAAAGTATTAGTATATAAATTTGAGCAACTATGTTAAAATGCTGCTTACACGTCAATGCAATCATAATAACAATACATGTAATAACACACCATTCTAAAGGGGGCATTCTGGATAGGGAGTACGTATTACTTTTGGACCTGTGCTTGCAATCAAGCATTCTTCATGCTGTGTTGTTGCTTTTTTATTAAACAAAGAAAAGGAATTAACAACCGGCTCGCAAGCCATTACTTTGCTATTGCTCTTTCTAACTTCACATATAAGCCACACAGCTGAAAACAATGTATTCCGGGGGATGTGGAAGGTAATTCTGAGAAATGTAGGAAGTCATTGGTTGCAGTACAAGTTGTTGAGATAAAGTAGGTAAACATAAACATCACTTCATCACAGAGCAAATACTGAATCATGACTCTGGACATCAGAAAATGATGATATATGTGACAGTGAGGACGGGGAGGTTGAGTGTTCCCAGAAGGAGTCGCTAACCTCTAATAATTTATTAGTCTGCATTTAAAGCTTCTGAAACCGTAACCAAACAACCCTAACCCTAACCGCTAGATGAACTGTTAAGACCGTAAAGTAAACAGCTATAAGTCTGGGCTAAATATTATAAACTATATTTTAATTACAGGAACACTCTGCGATCCTCCTCAAATCACTTAGTCTGTGTTTGCTCTGAGAGTAGACGCCGCCTTCTCCTCCCAAGACATCCATTGTGTTGTGAAACACAGAGACCGTTGCCAGCTGCAGGACCAGAGGAATGAAGTCCCGATGACCTTTGACCTCTTAGGTCATCGCTACTGCGTTAAAAGCCAAACTCATCCCTGCTTTGGGACTTCTTCAGACGCACAAACAGTCCTCAATAATACATGACCTCACAGCATAAGGCTGCTCTTCAAATCTGAGTACTATAATTCTCTCAGGATGTAAATGTAACGTTACAAACAACCCAGAGGTAATACAAGACCTATCCTTATGATGAGGCCGACATCCTGGATGTGTGCATTAACATGAACATCTTCCTGTCTGCTAATGCTGAGGCGATACAAGCCTTAATGACACCACTAAACAGACCTTCAATCATCAGTTAATGAATGCCATTATCCTTCTTCAATCTGCAATATAAAATAGCTTCTAAAGCTGGTTTCTTACATCCAGACAGACATGCAGTCGGTGCAGATAAATACTCTGTCCATTTGTCTTGCCTCTCTAAATGTCAGGTATGACATCTGTCATTGATGGAGAGACTGCTCACTGTGATTGAAGTGAAGATCAAGTGAGGACAGTTTAATAGTGAGAGTTGAAGCTTGAGTTTTTAAGCTGGCAGCCTGACTCTTCTGATGGTAATGACCATCGGTCCAGACTGAAATATCTCAACAACTACTAAACTGGCCATTCAATTTTGCCAGAGAATGAATCCCACTGACTTTGGTGATCCCTGACTTTTCCTCTAATGCTGCCATGAGGTTGACATTTGTGATTTTCTGTGAAAAATCAACAACTATTGGATGGACTGCCATGAAATTTTGTGCAGACATTCATGGTCCCCTCAGGATTGATTGTGATCTCTTTGGTGATCTCCGGACTTTTCCTCTAGCGCCACCATGAGCTTAACTTGTGGTTTTGAGTTAAATATCTTAACAACTATTAGATGGATTTCCATGAAATTATATTAATATTTATAAATTTTTTGGCTCTTGGGTTGGCAATGTTGGGGGGTCCACCACATTGGTCCAGACTGAAATATCTCAACAGCTATTTGATGGATTGCCATGGGATTTTGTACAGACATTTGTGATCCCCAGAGGATAAATCCCACTGACTTAAGTGATCCCCTGTCTTTTGCTTTCCCGCCAACATGAACTGAACTTGTGATTTTGAGTGAAATATCTTAACTACTGGATGGATGGTCATGAAATTTGGTACAGACATTCATGGTCCCCTCAGGATTGATTGCAATCTCTCTGTAGATCCTTTTATCAAGGAAGAACCACAGTTTTTATAGATTTTTTGGGCTCTGGGGTTTGGAAATGTTGGTCGTACCACCACTTATGAGACTGAAATATCCCAGCAACTATTGGATGGACTGCCATGAGGTTGGCATTTTTTGGTTTTGAGTTAAATATCTCAACAGCTATTGGATCGATTGCCATGACAATTTGTACAGTCATTCATGGTTCCCAGAGGATAAATCCCACGTACTTTGGTGATCCCCTGACTTTTCCTCTAGCGCCATTACGAGCTTAACTTGTGGTTTTTACTTAAATATCTTGACAACTATTGGACAGATTTCCATAACATTTGGTACAGACGTTCATGTCCTACTCAGGATTGCTTGTAATCTCTTTAGTGATCCTCTGACTTTTCATCTAGCGCCATTAAGTCAAGATTTCAATTTGTTCAATGCTTTGGTTTATGACCAAATACCTGCAAAACTAATGACATTTCCATCGGCCTCAGCTGCACTTTGTATTTAGTGCTAATTAGCAAATGCATGCTAAACATGCTAAACATTAGCAAGTTGGCATTGTAATTGTGAGCTTGTTAGCATGCTAATGTTAGCATCTCGCTAACATAATGGCTGTAAAGAAACACTGTTATGTTTTAAACAATTAACTGCCTTGTTTGCAGCCTGATTACCACGTACTGTATGTCTATGTTTAACCAATATAGTTGACATCAATTTTAATGCATGAGTGCAAAGACCACAGAATACACCGACGGGAGGTTAATTAACGTGTGCAGTTAAAACATGAACATCATCTAAACTGGAGATACAAGGTTTTCAGACGGTGTACAGCGATGTACAGTATATCTGTATAAATACCAAAAGAGATGATCTGCCCACAGTCACCACAGAAAGACACTAAAAAGCCCACTTAAGCAGAGGCACCTTTAGAGTGCATGGAAAGTGCATCCATGTAAATATTGAACACACACACAGTTTGGATTTCACTCGCGGATCAATATTGAAGCAATCTGGACGTTAATCTCATTTGCACTTCTGTTTTCTTCTTGGCTAAAGCTGCTGCAGACTGGTGGCGTGGGATCAGTGTGGGGAATTACAAAACATTCAGCATTTAGAAAGATTTTCACAAAGTCACATGAATATTTTAGGCCGGCAGGGTTTCTGTGACAGACTAGACAGAAAGGACCATCTTTGAAAAAAAAAAAAAAAAATCAATCTGCTGTTGAGGATGTGTGATGTAGTTGAAAGTTGACCTTCAGTTGAGATTGTTTTGTCAGCTGTTGTTTCTAAGGTGAACTTTAAAGCTCAAAGAGGCATTTCCAAACTTTAGAGAATCATGTCTGTAAAAGTGCTGCTGTCATTTCATCAACATTGATTAGGTTATCAACTGTCTTTTGTAAAGGATTAAAAATAATACAAATAATTAATTTTACTTATGTGCTATCAATACGTTTGTAACTCATTTTCCAAACATCTCATTTTGGAATGGAAGTGTATAACTGTATAATATTTTTTCCATTGTATCTTACATATCTAAGAAATGATTCCTTCACTGTTCGTGAAAATAATGACTCTATTTTCATGAGACCTGCATTATCTCCACAATAAACATTCACTCATTGATGTACATTATATGGCCAAAAGTATGTAGACATCCAGATATTAAACTGATGTGATTATGAGCAGCTTCAACTCTTCTGGTTTCAGGTTTTCCACTGGATTTTAGAACCTGGCTGCAGGGATTTGCTCCCATTGAGCCACGAGAGCATTAGTGATGTTGGGTGATCAGGTCTGGTTTGCAGTCAGCGTTCATGTTCTTCCGAAAGATATTGGACGGGGTTTAGGTCGGGCTCAACTCTTTCCATACCAAACTGGGAAGACCATTTATTTAAAGGAACAGTGTGTAACATTTTGGGGGATCTATTAGCAGAAATGGAATATAATATTCATAACTATGTTTTCGTTAGTGTATAATCACCTGAAACTAAGAAATGTTGTGTTCGTCCCTATCGACATAGGAAGCGGGTCCTCTGGCTGTGGCTTAGAGGTAAAGCGGATTACCCATTAATTGAAAGGTCAGCGGTTCGATCCCAGTCGAATTGTCCTTGAGCAAGATACTTCCTGAAGGCTGTGCCATCGGTGTGTGAATGAGTATTTAGATTTGATCCTGATGGGCAGGTTGGCACCTTGCATGGTATATGAATGTGAGTGTGAATGGGTGAATGCTGACATGTAATGTAAAACGCTTTGAGTGATCGGAAGACTAAAACGTCCATTTACCATGCACCATTTCTTCACGCAACGGAGTCCGCCATGCTGCTCCGTTATGTTTTTACAGTAGCCCAGAATGGACAAACCAAACACTGGCTCTAGAGAGTTACCTGAAGGCCACAATAGTTCTCGGACACACTTGTGAAACTGAGGTAACGTGAGCTGCAGAGTGCAAAACCGCGGTACCGCCAGCCGCCGTCTGACTTCCGTTGCTCCTAAAGTAGTGTTATTATGGTATGGATGGCCTCTGAGCAAGGCAAAATGCGTTACCACGGTTTGCACTCGGCTCAAGTTACAGCAGTCTTGGCAAGGGAGGAGTGAGCGTAGGGGTAGCCAGTTGGTTGCAATCTGCAACCACACCCCTCCCTTATTGATCTGGCTGTGTGCGCTGGGTAATTGTCACGTTGAAACAGAAAAGGGACTTCCCAAACTATTGCCACAAGGATGGAGGCACATTATTGTCTAATATAAACTGTATGCTGCAGCATTAACATGAAAACTGCCCTAGACCAAAGATAACATGCACTAGTCGATACAATGCCCACGGAGGCCTCAAAAGAACAAGGATCTAATACAAAGCAACACAAATAATTCCTGTTGCTGTTATAATAATTCTAACATTCATGTGAGGCAGGTCAGCCAGTAAGAACTTACCTGAACCTTCACTAAACCGTGTAAAACTGTTGTGTCCATTTGGCCGATTTGTCAATAACTCCCTCTCAAGAATCGGATGAATAATGGATCAAAGATAAATGTTACTTAAGATTCTCATCCATCTGAGGGATTAGATCAGCAGGTCCGGACTTCAAACAGCAGAAACAAATCAAGCACTGCCATGTTTTGAGGTTGGTTATTGATCATGACTGGCTGCAGTTCAGGGTGACTCTGACTGCTCCCACGTGACCGCTGCAGCAGAGCGTCCAGGCGGTCTGGATTTCCAGGGAAAAGTGAGGCTTTGGGGCAGAGTGGTTGGCGGCAAGCATGTTGATGATCTCTCAAAGTCAGCTTTCCCCTCAGCAGCATTTAGCTGTTTATTTTTCTTATTTTCATAAACTAAATCCACTTCCGTGATCAGGCCAAACGGTGATTCATCACATCCCAGGCAGGACCTTTGCTGCTTTAAGTGCCCTGTCTTTTAGAGGCAGAGGAGGGTCATTTGGCTCGGCCCTGACGACTCCCATCATGCCTTGCTTTCCTCCTGCCTAATGCACTTCAGAGGACACAGAGGAAACATCGTGGATCATTTCCTTGTCAATATAGTCATTAAACATATCAAAGCATGCACAATTGATTGGTTTTAATCATATGTTAATGCTCCAGTTAAAACTTGGCAGCTCCTCTTTATAATATACACAACAAGTAAACATGAGGTCAGCGCTCCTCGGCTTCTTGAACGCAGTTTCTTTTAATAGCTGTGATAAATAATGTTAAGTGGAGTTTTAAGTGTTTTTGATATCTGGGAAATAAGGGGAAAAACATTTACAGTAATATAAGCATTGATCTATACCCTTTGCTATATTCTTTTCAGTTTAAATGTAGTGGTTACTCATTTAATACTCTTTACAGCAATCGGGACTATCACAAACACAATGTCTTAAGTCTTAAATCAGACTATTTTTTAAGGCGGAAGATTAATTTGTGTCTCTTTAGACTTTAGAAAATATTAAATCTCTATGTATGTTGACACATATTTCTTCCCATTATTTTAAAACTGAGCTCACGTAAATGTCATGTCGGTCACAAGTTCTCCATTTAGAGTCAGGCATCTTTCTTGATGGCATTTTACCATAGACTTAAAGGTACAGTGTGAAGGATTTTGTGGCATCTAGTGGCGTGGTTGCAGATTGCAACCAACTAAGTACCCCTCCACTCACTCCTCCTTTTCAAAGATTGCGCTAACGTGAGCCGCCAAGTGCAAAACTGTGGTAACGCCATTAGCCTCACTCAGAGTAAAGTAATAACACTACTTTAGGAGCAATGGAATCAAATGGTGGCTGGCTGTACCACGATTTTGCACTCTGCGGCTCACATTACCACAGTTTCACAAGCGTTTTGGACGGTGGCCTTCAGGTAACGTACAATTGTGAAGGGCTCTCTCTAGAGCCAGTGTTTGGTTTGTTCGTTCTGGGCTACTGTAGAAACATGGCGGAGCAACACGGTGGACTCCGTGAAGAGGACCTGCTCCCTATGTAGATATAAACGGCTCATTCTAAGCTAACGAAAACACAACAATTCTTAGTTTCAGGTGATTATAGACTAAAGAAAACCTAGTTGTGAATATTATATTCCATTTCTACTAGTAGATCCTATGAAATGTTACACACTGTTCATTAAAAAACAAACCAATGCCAATCTCTCAAGTAAATGTAGACATATTTCACTGGAAAAGTGAAATATTTGACTTTCTGGTGGCGCTAAAAAAAAATCAGATCATCGCCAAAGTCATTAGGATTCATCCTCTCGGCACTGTGCATATAATCAATCAATAATTGTTAAGACATTTCAGCTATAGCAGGCATCATTTTGAACTTTGGAGAGAGCCAGACCAGCTGATCCCACTGCTTCCAGTCATCATGCTAAGCTAGGCTAATCGCCTCCTAGACCTGTAGCTCCATACTTCATGCACAAACATGAGCACCTGAACGATAGGCTACATTTTTCTCACTATACCTGCTGTCTTGAAAAGTAAGTTTGGATGTCAGACTCAGGTGCGGAGCAGTACCCATGCAGTTGAATGGGATCCAGTTTCTTTCTTGCTCAAGGACACTTCAGCAGCTGTCAAAGGGATTAAACCTCTGCACGTTATTCCCACTGACGTCTAACACTGCAATGATGCAAATCAATTTACATGTCCCCAATATTTGGAAACTCACAAACAAATCAGAGCACTTTTGGGGTTGAGGTTTGAGTCATGATACACGTCTGTTTACTCAACATACAACTGGATTAAATGTAATCAGAGAAGATGTTTTTGCTACAATTCTCTTAATTATTTCAAGAAACTGAAAACCTATTTGGTTATAAAAAAGGAATATTTTTCCATGCCTGCAAGGAGAAATGTGACAGGCCTGTTTTGTGGTAACAAGGATTAGATTGAAGTGGCTGTGCTGCTTTGTGCAGACTGATTTCAAACCAGTAGGCGTCGCTGTTTCTCACTAATGGACAGCTGGAGAGAAGACCTGGAGGGATGAAATGATCAGGGAAAGTCTCATGGCATTTATAAAAACATGCGATCCTGTTTCTTTAATGTTTATAGACTCAAAGATACAGATTAAATAATGTCAAGTCATGTCAAGTCAAGTCAAATTTATTTCTATAGCACATTTAAAACAACATGAGCTGACCAAAGTGCTTTACAGACATAGGCAGAATAAAAACAGGTCAACAGTGCAGACAACTAAATCTCACACATCCACAGACAGAGACCAAGATAAAATCCATGAGTAAAAGACTGTTATAATGAGCATTAAAAAAAGGCCAATTAGTAATCACAATCCAAGTACATTCAAAAGCCAAAGAAAAGAGGTGCGTCTTGAGCTGCGCTTTGAAAGACTCTGTAGCGGGAGCAGATCTGATGTGGAGAGGCAGTTTGTTCCACAGAGAACATATTTTATTGAATATTAAACAAAAACTGGATTTTTGAGACACTTTATCTTGTAATACTTGTGGTATTTACATCCATCTCCGCATCCCACCTCTTGCTCCCAATTATCCCAGTAGGCTGGACCGGTCACCACATGAACACATCTGATTGGCTCAGTCTGCTGCCAATCACAGCCTCATCCTGTAGCGTCCTAGTTGCGAATTCACTCGAACACACCAGAAGTCAGAAAGTCAAATTTCACCACCAAGGGGAGAGAAAAGGGAAGAGGTAAACGATCCGCTTATTCTGAGTAGTCCTGTCATGCTTCACAGTAAACAAGTGTTATTAGACTTTCTTATATTGTGAACTCGTTAATGTGGTTTTGTAGTGTGGAGAAAAAAAAGGAGGTTAATTGGACTTGAGGACTTGTTGGCTCCTTTTTTCTCCGGCATTTTTACGCGCAGCTGTTTTGCGCACCTGAGTCCTGCAGCGTCAACATGACTTTAACGCATCTGAGCAACTAAACAGTCATGGTGACACTACTTGCCGGTGACACGGTGAGAAACGGTGATTGTGGAGTAACCACCGGAGTCCAGGTGTCTTCATGGAGAGCTGATGTGTCCGTCTGGAGAAGCGCATCAGTCTGATGTCAGCCGGGATTTGACTGAGAGCAGGCAGGAGTTTGTTGGGATGCAACAGAAACCTTAGAGAGACAATAATCCACCGGCTACTCTCCTCTGGATCCAACCCGGAGCCATGGCCTCTGAGGTGGTCTGCGGGCTGGTCTTCAGGTTGCTGCTGCCACTGTGTCTTGCAGCTGGTGAGTTTCCTCATTAATCCACACTTTGTTTAATCTCTCTTAATTGGCCTATGGTGGGTGATTGATCAATTAATAATCTGATTTCATCCTATAAATCAGTTCATAATACTTAAATGTGACGTTTAAGGAAGTTATGTTTATTTCCACACTTATATGAAAATCTGTGTCATTAATTCAAAATCTGAGGTACAAACCTGTATTTGAGTATTTTAAGAATAGAATAGAAAGCTTTATTGTCATTGTATTAAATACAACGAGATTCCCAGTTGCCACTTCTGGTCAGTGCTTTAAAACAAATACTTGACAAGACTAAACGAGGCAGATAAAACATATAACAGGTAAAACACACACAGTTATAAAGCAAATAAAGCAGGTAAAGTAGATGTAATAAATAATAATAATAAATATAAACAATAATAATAAATATAAACAGAAGTGTTACACTAAGAATAAAATATAAATGATTCTTTTCTCACACACTATGAACATTTTTTTAACGTTTA